>MU827305.1:3465961-3768106 GCA_029204205.1 Desmophyllum pertusum | reverse complement strand
GTTAACATCTCTACTGGTAATGCTTGATGATTTCTGGTGATATATATTGTTCATTAAGTTAATTACAAGGGTATAGAAAAGGGATGCAGTGCTTCCACTGTAGGTATGTGAAAGGGGTACTATTTTCATAATTTTCTATGGAAGGTATATGAAAGGGTACCTTTTCTGTGAAAAATGGTATATGAAAGGGTAAGGGGTTGGACCTCTGGGCGGAGCCTCCCCGTATAAAACTTTTTTGAGCACCCCCCCCCCCCCCCCCCCCTTCATTGTTACAAGAAATAAACGTCTGTGAACAGGCTATCATAACCATGATGGGGGTTAATTTGGATATGTGTCACTGTTATTTAGCATATATTTTTTTATGATTTTATTTTTCTGTTTGGTTCTTAGTTAACATTTCCATTGAGTAATCCACCGTAAGAAAAAGAAAGGCGACTGGTACATTTACCCACAATTCTTAGCGCATGAAAACCCTAAAAACGCTCATAAAAACGCACAGAAAAGTTCTAAAAACTTCAAACCTAGCATGCACAATGTTGTTAGTACAGGGACGAATTTCGCAAAAATATGGCTTTCAGAATGTGCCTATTGGCTGTGTTAGGTTCGCAAGGTATTGTGGTAAAATGTACCGCCGCCATCTTTTTTGAGGCAGTGTTTCATCCAATTTCCAAACACCTCAAATTTCTTTCTGATGTATTTTTCATTTCTGTTTCTAAAGGAGCTGGTCATGGGCTTTCTTCCATTCTACAAGTGCTACTCAATTTTCCCGAGCATTTTATGGACAAAAGAGATGTTGAAAATCTCATTCGCCAAGCTGTTGACTTTGTCTTATCCTGTGAGTGGCCAAATGGAAACTATCCACCTGTCCCCGGGGAGCTCCATGATTCTGAAGATGAGCTGGTACATTGGTGTCATGGTGCCCCTGGTGTGGTTTATCTTTTCGCCAAAGCTTACCTTATATGGAAAGATGACAAATACTTGCATGCTGTAAAGAGGTGCGCTGAACTCACATGGCAGAAAGGATTGTTGCGCAAAGGACCTGGAATATGCCATGGTGTGGCAGGTACAGTTTTGGTGACAATGGCCATTTTCACACCAGAGACGGGAAACTCGTCTTGACGGAAAACTCATCTGACGGGTTTCTCGTCCTTGTGTGAATTCGAGTAACTACTTGTCAATTTCACTTTGAAGCTGAGGCGTGGTTAACTTTCCTGATCAAAATGACGAATTTAAGACGAGTTATCCGTCACAGACGGGAAACTCGTCTTAGAAATCCGTCTAAAGCAACGGAAAAGTAGACGGGTAAAATCAGACGAGTTACCCGTCTAAAATTATAACTCTATTATAAATCTACGACACCATCCTAGCCCCTTTGGGGCCTAAATAAATAACCTTTCTTAACATTTTAAATTTATTCTGGCTGTTGAAGTTTGGTTGATCCGAACAAAATATTCCAGTTCGAGCATTTATCATCTTTTAGCTTTTTCAATTTTTCAAGCACTCTGAGTTTGAGAAATAGTTTTTATTTTATTGCATTTACCTTTTTTTGATTGTTTGATTTCTCTTTTACAAATGTAGAAATACAATGTACAGCATTTCTTGCTCTATCATGTACATGTATGTACCTTATTCTTACTAATTTTCGCGATTGAAAAAAAAATCCACCAAATTAAATACTGGCGTAAAAAAGGTGCCGCGAAAATTAAACGCGCGAAATTTAATACCCATTACACAAAGAAAATTGACACTGTAATTTGGTAAAATACAAAGGGTAAAAATTGTCACAATTCTGTCCGTAATCTCCACATTCCTCCTCTGATTCGTCCTTTTCTTTCAATTCCTGCAAAATGTCTCTGATGCAGTCGTCAAAATTGCCATTCACAGTGCTGTTTTTCCTTCAACTGATCAATTGAACGCTTTACTGGTGATTATGAATGACGGATTTTTTAATTGGTGATTAAAATTTGGTGACATTTTCGCGAAATTTAATACACTTCGAGTCCATTTTTCCGGTGAAATCGCGAAAATTAATACTCGCGAAATATGGCTCTGTCATTTTCGCGCGAATATTAGTAAGAATAAGGTACATTTTGCTGACATTGTGAATACCTTATTATAGGAAATTAACGCTCGTGGTAATTAAGGTACTTGAAATTAACGCGACTTAAATTAACGCGAATTGGACGGAAAAGTACTTCCGGATAAAGGAAATTAACGCGAAAGAGGAGGTAAAATTTCAAGATGAAGGAAATTAACGCGATTAGCACAAAGTAACAAAGATATTTTTATAAATGCAAAATAAAAATTGTTGTTGTTGTTGTTGTTGTTGAATACAACAACTGATCAGATGTCAAGAACTGCTCTTCTGAAAGTGTGGGTGAACTGGAAATATTGTAATTAAGGCTTTAAGGCTTTTTTTTTGTAATAGATTGAAATACAGTGTGCAGAACTGAGAAAGCTATTGTTTCCTGGGTGTCAAATATCTCTGTACAGGATCCAGAATTTGGGGTTATAATAATGGAAATTAAGGTCGCGGAAATTAACGCTCCACTTAATTAATGTCGCGGAAATTAACGCTCACAAAAATTAACGCGACTTAAATTAACGCGAATTTTTAAAATTCGCGTTAATTTCATGGAGCATTAATTTCCTTTTATAAGGTAGGTTATCGCTTTATAATTTCCATTCTCTTTCTGTTTTAGGAAGTGGATATGTCTTCCTTCTGCTTTATCGTCTTACAAAAGAAGACAAATACCTTTATCACGCCCACAAGTTCTCTGAGTTTATGCAGACGGAAGAGTTTCAGAAGGGAGCCAAGACACCGGACTCTCCGTACAGCTTATATGAAGGACTGGCTGGAACCGTGTGTTTCTATGCCGATCTTTTGAGCCCTTCAATGGCCGCGTTTCCATTCTTTGAAGTCTTTTAGCGATTCATGTTTACACACGACATCTTATAGAAAAGAACATCCTCAAAATATAGTTTTTGTTAGAGCGGTTTTCAACTGAGTGTCGTAAAACCAAAACCAAAGCAATTTCAATGGCCAATCACAACAAACGTAAACAACAAAACGAACCATTGAGCAAACCCCATTGAGAACATGAAGCAAATCCACATTACCGGCGCCAAGCGCGGGAGAACGCATAGAGCGGTTTTCATTTGAGTGTCGTAAAACAACCAAAACCATGATTGGTTTTGTTTGCATCTGATTGGTTGAGTAGGTGGCGCAAGTTTTTTAAACCAGTCACAGAGCGTAGTGTAGTAAAGCAAAACCAATTTCGAATTACTTTCGATACTCAATTGAAAATCGCTCCATGACGAAGTCGCGATTGGTTTTGGTTTTGCATCTGATTGGTTGAGAAGTTGGCACGAGTTTTTTAAACCAATCACAGAGCGTAGTAAAGTAAAACCAAAGCAATTATCGGATAACGTGAGACACTCAATTGAAAACGGCTCTATCTGGCTCTATAATTGGATTGTCGTTCTCTTAAGACGTTTATTTCCAGTTTGCTTTGGAGAGATTGCGAGTGCTAAGTTCAAAACTGAGGAAAAAATCTTGAATTCAATCATTTTGCAAAATTGTCAAAAACATACAGCACCACTTGAAAGTACTGGGCCGGTTGTTCGAAGGGTGGATAACGCTATCCACCGGATAAACACTATCCGCTGGATAGCGTAGTTTGTTTGTTAACACTTATCCACTGGATAGTGATTTATCCGGTGGATAGCGTTATCCACCCTTTGAACAACGGCCCAGCTCAGTAGCTTTCATTTGAATGGTCACACACTAGGGTTTCATCCACAGACTCAAAAGGTACAACCACATTTATTGACTACCCTTACCCTAAGCATTGTAGACTCTGACAAGTGAAGTACATGTATATACTACTAGACTAAGTACTAAAATAATAAATATTATGTAGCGCGATTATCATCAAATGTTCAATTACGCTTTAAGTTCTAAAAATCAGTTAGATTAAAGTTCACAGAAATCTCGCCTGTATTACTTGATTCGTGTTTAACTTTTCTATTTGTGGGAATTGCACTCAGATCTAAAGCGATTTCAGCGAGTTTTTTTGGAGACGCGACTGAAATGCGTTGCATAAATTCCCGGATAAATTGGGCCTTAGACTCTTTTATTGACTTTTATATTGATGGTCATTGATGAGTGAAAGTGAAGACAAGAATTTCATTTCTTGACAACCCATACTGTAGAAGTTATGAAAATGTGAAATGGAACATTTTTAACCCCTAAAAGGTACGACTACTAGGCTGTGAGCACTAGGATCTCCTGTTCAGTCGGCCTTGTTCGAGCGCGTTTGCCGCTGGCGCGAAACCCAAACAAGAGAGCTCGCGTACTGAATACAGCCGCTCGCGTACTGCCCCTGACTGACCTCTTCGCGAGGACCTGTGTTTGCCCATTTTGGGGTTTGAAATTTGCGATCTGAGGACTTTTTGGGGGTTTGAAATTTTGTGGTGACTTTTTGGGGGTAGAAGATTTTTGTAAGGTCTTTTTGGGGGTTGAAAAAAGCGTAACCCCAGCGTTCTCATTTTTATGTCAATTTCATTTACAAACGTAAACTACATGCAAATGACAAGTAGACTTCCTGTTTTAGAGGTTTAATGCAAAGAAAAAGAGGACTTTTTGGGGGTTACGTTCTGGGCCGTTGGACTTTTTTGGGTCTAACAATTCAGCCTCATTAGAGCCTCCCCGTCACTATTATACCTGAGAACTCCTCCCCCGGGACAGCGGTACTCGTTTAACAAGTTGAGTACTGGTACAGCTGGTTGATAAGAGAACCTATTTACATGCAATTCCCACAGACTGATTTCATCGTGGTTGGAATTGTACATGTGTTATAACAGGTTTTATTATATGGCAAAGTGGGCCACGATGAAAAGGAGCATTCTGATTGGTTCCCTGAGCGGTCCGAATTTTGCAATACGGACCGTTAATATGGACCGCTCACGAACTCATTTCAACAAATTCCTTTTATGAAACATTGAACAAAAGAAAACTATTTTCTATTAAGTAGAAACAGTTTTCCTTTTGTATGGCGGACAATTTTGGTTAAACTTTTCGCAAAATGGCCTGAAAAATGCAAGAATATGCTTAACTTTGGCGCGCGCGCGTTTAAGGGCATGTATTTATCAGAATATACTAGATTTAAATCTAAAATACATAGCCAATTTTTAGAAATCAAAACAAGTCAAAATACGCTCATTTCACCTCGCCTTCGGCTCGGTCCATAAACTTGCAAAAAAAGAACTCGACCAATATTTCCCCAATACGGACCTCACGCTAGTTCAATAACGGTATGGAGCGAATATTCATCGTGCAATCGGCTACATTTATAGCAGATTCAACGCTCTATGCACTCTACCCGGGGGGTAGGCCATATTTCATTCAGCCACCGTGAAAGCAAATATCTGTCTTCTTCTCTTCAGTTCCGTGTGACCCGACCATTCTTACTAATTTTAATAACCATTCAAATTATTTTTCGAAGTCTGTGGATAAAACCCTAGTGTGCTACATTCAAATGAGCGGCTACTGAGCCGGCATGCACATGTGGTGGAGCTGTTCACGGCTTTTGCAATATTTGCAAAAACAAAATTTGGGGACTTCAGTCTTGACTTGAATTTGACTTAATTTTTAATTTGGATTTTAGTTTTGAAGTAGTGAGGAAGCAACACTAAAAGACACGCACATTTGCGTGACTAGCGCAACATCTTCCGCGAAGAAGCTACGAAGAAGTAGCCTCCTTGCAGACTTTCTTTTGGTTCGTCACGCAATGTCTCCTTCTTTGGGGAGGAGAGATTGCGTGACGAGCCAAAAGAAAGTCTGCGAGGAGGCAAGCGAAGAAGCGGATCACGCAAAGTCATGCATGTAAAAGAATACAAGCGCGCGAGACATTAAAATATATTTTCTGTTGAAGTGTCTCAAATAAAAACAACATCAACACTTTTTTCCCCGGCAGTACTGGACCAGGAAATGTTTTCTCATATCATTAACGACACTACCCTCTCCTCCCCACTCCGTAGAAATGTTGTCACTCACATCGGCTGGACGATTATAAACAAAAGCCAAAATTAGCGTAGACAAAATGGACTCGTTAAAGTTCATGGCTGCCAAGGTTAAGCACAGCCCGCAAGTTATAAGAAAGACGTTTGCCAGTTCACAGAGTCCGTACGCTAAGGTGTTAGAAGGAGAGAAAAGCAAAGGTAAGTACATAACTATCGTGACTTTCGCTTCAACATTGTATTGACCGCGGGCGGAGGAAATGTTTGTCGATTTCAGAATAATGTTCGTTTCATTTGTGAATAAACATTACCGGACGCACAAAACGGGCTAAATCTGCACAACAATGAAACCTTAAGGTGCAAGAATAGCTTTATTTTTATTTTAAACGGAGACACGACCAGAATTTAGCGAGATATATCCGGGGTGAATTGAAAGGAATCAGGCTTGCGATGTTTACTTTGGTAGTACAAGCTTATATAATCGAATGCGCGGGTAGGCGCGCAATTATTGAAGTATCAGTGACCGAGATCTACAAAACAAAACTGTAAACTGAATGTAATTTTCAAGCGGTAAGGCAACGCATATGTGAGTGATTTTATGTATTTTCTATTTTTATTTTTTTTCGAGCTTTGTCACGTATCGCAGATTAAAGGGACGGAAATATTTTGACAACGCAAACCGATTATAAAACTGGCATGACATGCATATTTTTTTAAATTGTAAAGATATGCAGACGGCGAATTGAATAAATTTGTCTAGCACATGTAATAAGTACTGTACGTACTTCTTTCGAATTTAGCTTTGTAGGAAAATCTCTCGTACTTCATATTTTTTTATGACTTTTGTTGTTGCTCTGTTGCGAGTTAAGTATTAACTAATTTCCCGGGAGCCGGGCGAGTATTCTGTTCAGAACAATGAATGATCGAACAGCTGACACAGCTTGGGTACTGATTCTGTCAGACGGCAGTGATCGTGCATAAAAAAAACTGAATTCAGTTATTATCGTGATATTAACTGTACAAAAAGCATAAAGTGAATATTCAGCGATCTCACTGTACAAGGGAATTGTTGTTAAATTTTACGACCGAACAGATTGTACTCCAAACTGGAGACGCTAGTGACAGCGATATTTATCATTACTGACAGTATATATATGTTTTCAATTCGGTGAGGAAGAGATCGCCCGTGACACCTGCTAAGCTATGACATTGTTTATAATAGTACACTGGCGTAAAATGTTCACCAGGTAATAAACTGGCCTTTATAATACTGAGAACCTCTTGCTGGGACCTTCGAGGGACCTGGACGCCAGCATGCTAGAGTTGCTTAGTACGTACATGAATGGGTTTATTGGCAACCCCTACAAAGAAGAACCAGAATATGAAGTAGCTGTTGGAATAAAGTCGATTTTGAAAACAGTACACCGTTCTGTATTCAGTGTTGTCAAAAACTTCAATTTGCTAATTTTATCACGAAATCATCAAATATTCGCTTAACCCAATATTCAAAACAAAAGAAAGAAGAATATTAATTGACAAGCGCCGCAAAACATGCATATGTAGCCGACCGGATGTTCGCTTATGAGAGGAATTTGCACGTGTAATATAAATCATTTGACTGAGAGTAATCTGGAATCAGTAGCACGATCATTTTATCGCGAGATGTTGGTCTCTATAGTAATCAGAAAGTCGCTGGGAACTGTCCGACAAAACAAATGTTTCACTCCAGTCAGCTCATTTGATATTTCAATATGATATTGCTTTGTGACTTAATTAATAATATAACAATTATTATTGTTCTGAAATGTCGTTGTTCTCGTTCGTTTCTAAATTCAGCTTTACCAACGTTAGATTTTAGTTAAGCATTATATTTTAGCTTAGCTCGTTAAAACTAAATCGTACATATTTTCACCGTCTTAATTTCCGCGATTTGAAAAAAATCGCGAAAATAAAGACGATATTTTCGCAAAATGTTAAGCCTTTGAGCCCTTTCTTCTCTGAAATCGCGAAAATAAAGCCTCGCGAATTAAGTACGAATAATTAAGGTAGCATATAAAGTCTATACAACCACATTGCTGTATTGATATTATATCAATACTGAGTACGGTATTGTCACTATTTTAATTTCGCGTTTCCGATCCAAAGTAAACATGTGCGAAAAAAAAACATGTGCGAATAAAAATAACTGTAAATACAGTATTATTAGAAACCTTTTTCTATTGTGTCTTTCTGTATTTTATGTATTTCTTTTTATTTTAATTTTTAAATTTGCACTGCCTCGAAGAGACAGTGTGGATATAAAGTTATTTGTGATGGCTAATTTTTACCCCAAGTTACCAAAAATAGAATTTGATGAGACAGTTGCAGTATTTCAATATCCGTAATGTTATGACTAAATTGGCATAGTTGACATATGATACGAGTAAAAGGGCGGCGCAGAGGTAATCTGAAATTAATCCTTAGTTCAGAGAAACTTTGCAAAATATATAACTGGCTCAGTTCAGATTTTACATGACAATAAATCGTTATTGCTAGAAATTGAGAGTTTGCACGACATCAAACTGTCGCGTTTTTCACGATATTGTCGATGTTTTAAATCGCGAAAATGTGATGTCGCGACAATAAGTATGTCTGATGACAAGTGAATTCAAAGTACTAGCTTCCTCATTGTTTTCATTTTTGTATTAAAAAGGAAACACGAGCACCGTCAGTTTCTTTAATTTTTGACTCGAATGTTTTACTTCAGTCGAATCTTTGGTCTGTACCATGAAATGACTTCAGGTTTCTAAAAATTCTGTCGAATCTATTGGCTCGATTTCCGCCGCTCTTTCGAGTTCGGTATTCGTTGTGTTACGGAACACTTTTCGGTAAAAAGTAGATTTCAGTTCATTTCACTGAAACAGCGCAATCTTCTTAATTTAATCGTAAAAGTTGTAAGGTGTTCTGCACCTGTTCTTAGAACAAAGCCTTTGAATAAGAAATGAGCTGTTGGTTCTAAGGGCGTGAAAAGTAATATCCTTAGAATTTCCTCTATTTGCTTACGCAAGTCAAACTGAGTTGTCAAATGTCGAAATTCGATTGGCTACAACATGTTTATGACAATTTTACTTTTAGTAACAGCTTTGAGTTCTGCCTGTACTTGAGTGAGTCAAGATCACCATTAAACACCATGTTCCTTGATGATGTTTTGGTCCACTTGATATAAAAGATCCCGGAGAGTAGCAGGGCACCTCCCGCTCAACCATGGAGTTAAATTCCCAAAAGACCCTGTTATAGTGGGCTCATTTTCCCGAACAGCGGCTGGTATAAATCGAGCCAAGTCAAATCGCGAAAATTAAGTGAATTTTTAATAAGTTGCCGCGAAAATTGCATGTAATAAGGTAGTAGTTGTCACTGCAAAAATGTGGAGTTCGCAATGCGCTTTTATTGATTAATTTATCCGTACCGAAGACCTAAATATCAGGACACTGATGGAGATATAAAGAAAAGTTTGTTCACTTTTTACTTGGTTAAATTTGGCCAAACAATAGCAGTTATTACAGATGTCAGCGGTTTGACATGCAAACGAGGCGAAAGGGTCAATCTGGCATTGTATCAATCTCGTGCCCAGAGTCAACGGTCTCCTCAGTCAGCGGTAGTCGTCGCCAGGTTAGACTATTTTGAATGCTAGAAATCTGGTATTCCGGCCATTGTTTGTTACACGAGACAGCCAATCAAAAAATTCGATATTTATTCCATTCCCCCAGAGTCTAACCTGGCGACGACCCGCTGACCGAGGAGACCGTTGACTCTGGGTACGAGATTGGCATTGTATTGGCCCATTAGCCTCATGTGTAGGCTCAGATTACCAGCCGCTGTTCGGGAAAATGAGCCAGAACGAAGACCGGACTCAAGAGAGCGGCGGAAATCGAGCCTAACTCGTTTGCATACTTTTTAAAAACAAAAGAATATTTGACTGCGGGCTCAACTGTAATAACAGCTATTACGGAAGAAAATCAACTTCGACGTTTTTATTTTTCATTTCTCTCTCCCTTTCCGTTGCGGAGTATGTTTTTGTTAATTATTTATACTTTTAATGTACCGCCCGTCAGGTAAACACCAAGAAGACTGGCTTCATGCCGAAGAATCACTGAAGGAAGGAATTCACTTTTATGTCAAGGTCAGTACGGATTGTGTTTGTGGTCGTGAACATTTGGGGCCCACGCGTGAGCCGCGAGAACGAGCCAACACCCCAGCCCTAGTCTAGCCCTCATCGGGAGCCTGCGCACAGGGTGAAAGCAGGTTCTACTTTTTGAATGTTTTCACCCACCGCCCTGACTCGTCCCCAGTCGTCTCTCTTGTCTCCTTTGTTGGGAATCACCCCCTTGCACTCCCCTCGGCCGCGCTACTATGTCAAATATTTGTAATTTTTACGACTTATAAATTTTTGAGAATCGATGATGAAGGTTACAAAGAGGTTAAAGGCACTAATTTCGATGCCACAGTCTCTCAATGATTTCGCATGAGTATATTATATCGAGGGTAGCAAAGGGATAAAATATTTATTTCACGGAAAATAAAACGTGTTCACTTCATGTTTCGACGTTAATTTGTATCAAGATTATGAATTTTCACCGTATTACAAGTGACGATCATAAAATCCAGTCAAATTCACGGAAAACTAAAAAATCGTCTCTCATTTCACGGGTAATATAAGTCAGTAATTTTTGTAGCGCTTAGCGTCATGTTTGTTCTTTGTTTCACGCACAGAGGCTTGGATCGTGTCCTGTGTTTCAAGCTCAGGGGTCAGGCTGCACAGATGACGCTGTACAGCAAATTGTAGCAAATACTAAGAAGGTTAGTTGGTCATATGTGGTACTGACAAGGGTGCTATACGAGACAAAGTAATGATGGTAAATAGCTCTAAATTTATGTTAGCTCTTCATACGCGTTAAATAGAGTGGTAAAGTGTGACGTCACAAATTTTCAAATTTGCGAAATTATGAAATTTGATCAGCTATTCAGAGGAAGCATGCCAAAAAACGTGGCCAAAAATTAGCTCTCCATTGCAATTTGCGGCCGAGATATAGAGGTTCAAAGTTTGGTACCGTCCCATACAAACCTCTCTAATTTTGCGCCTGCTGTAAACTGAAAGGAACAGTCGACGCAGTGCCCATATCTCGGCCGCAATTGCAATGGAGAGCTAATTTTTGGCCACGTTTTTTTGGCATGCTTCCTCTGAATAGCTGATCAAATTTCATAATTTCGCAAATTTAATTTTTGTGACGTCCTGACTTTAGTGCTCTATTGTAAGCGCGCGTGCCATTTTCTATTTGTTTAAAAATCAAAATTATTTTATCCAGACAAAGAACACTCCTTCCAGTGGAAGCCTTCAGAAGGTTTTAATAACAGTGTCAACCCGCAAGCTTACTATTCAAGATATGATTACAAAGGTATTTTATCTACCTGTAGCTTTTAATTTTTTTTACTCTTTTACTTTTAGAATAAATATAATTATCAACTAGGGGACATCGTCTTGACCGTCTTGCATGAAGTTCCACTGTCTTAATTCTCAGAACTGGCTATATAGCAGTAAAAATACTTTCCTTTAGGGGCTTGCTTCTAAGACTGCATGCAAGTACATTTTCGTCCCAACATAAAGCGATTTTCTATTACAATTCATTACAATATAGCCAATCACAAGAACGTAAACAACGTATCGAACCAATGGGAAACTCAAAGCAAGTACACGTAACTGGCGCCAAGCGCGGGAAAACTAGCCTGCATAGCTGGCGGTCTTGTTTGGCGCGCGATGCAAAATTCGTAAGCGGCGAAGCCGCGACAGCGAGCGGCAAAGCCGCGAACAGCCTGGGGCGGAGAGGGTCGAAAGACCGCCTGCTCTAATTCCTGGGGTTTTTGAATAGTCCTTGCACCAGTGCACGGGAATTTCGGGTTGGCTGAGAGCGGTGTCAGGTCAATGAAATGTTAGTTGATCCTTCTGATCTCTCCCAAGGGAAAACTTGCGAACTCTTGCGAACTCAGTGAGCTGTCAAAAATTGGTCAATTGAAACTTCATGGTCGTCTCAATTTTCTTCGTAACGCAGTGGTTTGTATTCGATCTCACACGCTCGAAAGTCGTTTCTCGAAAATTGTTAAACGGATCGAAATCGAAAAACATCTCTATCGAAAGGGGTTTTAAAGCGCAGGACAGCTAGAATATTTGTTTCCTGTGTTTGTTAGGAACTTCGCTCTGATTTCCGGTGCAAGATTTTGGCATATTTAACTACGAAAGCCAGTGTAATATTTCCCAGTGCTGGCATGTCTGCGGCGAAAAAAGCTGTTTCTCCGGAACTACCGTACCGTTTGACTCGAGAGAGGTCTCTTTGGAAAGCATTTTCAAAGCGCTGAACAGAAAAAATATTTATTACGTGCGCCTCCGAAGTTTACTTCCAAAAATACCTGAACTAATTTTTCTGCATGAGTGATAAACACCAAAAGCGTCATGTTTGCTGAGAAGAAAATAATTGACAAGTTTCGATACAGCTTTCCTCTCTGATTGGCTAATTTAATTACACCGAAGGAGGTGATAAAAGTGATAAAAGTGGGCAGCATTCAAAAACCCCAGGAATTAAAGCAGGCGGTCTTTCGACCCTGTCGATGTCCAACTCTCGCGGCTTTGCCGCTCGCTGTCCGCGGCTTCGCCGCTTACGAATTTTGCATCGCGCGCCAACAAGACCGCCAGCTACGCAGGCTACAGGAAAACGCATGCGACCAAGTCGCGGTTTTGGTTTTGCATCTGACTCGTTGAGTTGGTGGCACGCGTGTTTTAAACCAATCACAGAACGCGGTAAAGAAAAACCATTTGAAAGCAATTCCGGAATAGTAAGTAACCGTATTTAGTTTGTCACGAACGTGAGAAAAAAAGTCCCCGACGGAATTCGAACCCTTTCGACACTCAATTGAAAATCGCTCTGTTTAATAATGATTATTAGAAATGATGACATGGTTTGAAAATGGAAGCCGTACTTAACTTTTATGCCACTTTAATTTTTATTTTGTTCAGGAAAAGATCATGGACATTCCTATTTATAGGTGAGTTCTCAACTTAATGGGAGGCGCGGTGTGAGGCGCGGTGGTTAGTGTGTTGGACTCCAGATAGCCTACAATGCAGGCGGTTCGGTAGGCTTGATGGCTTATCTTCGTTCGAGTGTTTAGCCGCCAACTTGGATTCGCAAAACGTGGAGAGTTGGGATGAGTGAAAGAGGGCGAGGAAGGGGGCCTGTCTCCCTCTCCCTTCGCCGTTTTTTTTTTCACTCGCCCCAAGCCTCCAATGTTTTCCTAATCGAAGATAGCGGCTCGATGGAGTATTCAGCACTAGCTCGCACAAAATACGCCTGTTTTGCAGGCTAGACTCCGGACCGAGCGGTCCAGGTTCGAGCCCTGGCCTGGGTGACTGTGTTGTGTTCTTGGGCAAGACACTTTACTCTCGCAGAGTCTCTCCACCCAGGAGTAAATGGGTACCGGCGAATTCTCAGGGCAACCTGACAAAAATGCTGGGGGTTACCTGCAATGGACTAGCTATAGCATCCCATTCAGGAGAGTAGCGATACTCCTAGTCACTTCATGCTATGGGAACTGTAGTTAAGCGCTGGCCTGATAAGCCACTAGGTTTGTAGACAGACCTTAACCTCTAACCAACGTACGTCATTGTTCTGTTTGGCGTCCGAGTTTTTTTGTTGTTGTTTTTCGGAAGAAGCGACGCAAGCCGCAAGGAGAATGGGAAGAAGCGAAGTAATGTGCATTTTCTCGCCTTTTTCTCCAATACTGACAAAAACGTATCCTGCATGGTCTGAAAATTAACTACATGTATATCTCACAAAACGGCTTTTCTCTTTCTTCACAGGGTTTCTTACTGTGTGGCGGATCCCAACTTCTCGAAAGTGTTTGCCTTCATTTCTCGGGTGCAAGGCAGACAGGATTTAAACTGTTACGCTTTCCTTTGCAGCAAGGAATCAATGGTAATATATCCGCATCTAGGTCTCCTTTTAGTGATAATAAATTATCTTGAGAGCTCGGTCTATTTAACAATTAGATTATGAGCTCGAGATTTCTATGATGTGATAGTTGATGAGGCCGTAGGCCGAATCAACTATCACATCATAGAAATTGAGAGCGAATAATCTAATTGTTTTAGTAAAAATTATAGCAATGTCTTGTAATAACTCTAAATCCTCTTCCAAAACTTCAAAGAAACGAGAAGAAACCGTAATTTTGAAGACGACCTACAGCCACTGCACACTAATGGCTGATAGTGTAGAGTAGCTCAGCCAATCAGATTGTCTCATTTGCATTGGTATACCAGTAGATTTTTACTAATCTCGGTTAGCTCTTTTAGTCACACAGTCGGGGGAGCATGCGCATGCGCCGTTTTTTAGTGGCAAATATTCGTTGAAGCACTCGAAAGGTTTTCCGATTCTTATTATCCAATAGCCCTTTTCACGGTTAACCTGAAATATTTGCATAACAATACAGTTAAACATAGAAGCGAGGCAATTTCGGGCACAAGCTGGAAAACATCGTGATTTTCTTGAGCTCCTTAAACTATGTTAGCATAAAAATAGTTTTTAAAACGGAGAAGAACTAAATATACAACTATTTTAGTTAAAGTTTTGCCGTAACGATCGTAATCCGATCTCCCTGTTGCTTATGCGAGTGTACTCTTAATTAATAGAGAAAAAGTTGTTTTACAATTTTTTCTAAAAACAACGTAAACTAAAAGAATTGTAGTTCTTCTACATTTTAAAACTGTTTTATACTAAAAGAGTTGAAGGAGTTCAAGAAAAACACGATGTTTTGAAGCTTGTGCCCGAAATTGCCTCGCTTCTATGTTCAAGTGTATTGTTATGCAAATATCGCAAGTTAACCGTGAAAAGGGCTATTAAGAAACAGCGCGAGGACTCACGAGTGCCCCGAAAATTGTCGCGCAATGAGGATACGTCTTGTTGTTAGCAACTTTGGGACGAAATTCGCGGGCTCAGTCCCGTCTCGGAGACGGGATTTCGCCCTCAGCTGGTACTTGTTCCTCTGACCGTGTAGGTTATTACAGGAATTTTTTGCAATATCTTTATTTCGTGATTGCGAAATAAGAGCAATATTTTGATTAAAGATTGTAGGCGAGAAACACTAGCTGTGTTAGTGTTTTGTTTTTATTGTTAAGTTGAAAAGTTGTTTAGAGATGGATTGACAAAGGAGCTATGTCACGAGAAAGTCACTTTTACGATGTAAAAATGTACCTTCAAATCATCGAAGGAAACCTCAAAATAATAGTTTTACTGAGGTAGAAAAACACAAAAAAGGTAATAATAAACCAAACAGGAACAAGGATGGCTACGATCGGGGAAGATTAAGACGGATTGCAAACTTGAACGAACTTGAAACATTTAGGCTACATTTTTTAGTACAGAATATGTACTCTTAGGATGGTTTTAGTGTGGAGTCGTCGTCCGCGATAAGTAGCTAACGCGCTAAGGCGCTATGGTGTAAACTTTGATAATCAATTAACTATTTCCGTGACATGACTCCTTTAGAGGACAATTTGATGAATATATTAATTTATAAATATGGGTTATTGGTCGTGACTAGAATGGATACCCCAAAATAAGATTAGACGTTACCCCAACCCACAAAAGAAAGCTAATCATTCTCAGAGTTATAGTAGGCTAACCGGGGTGCTATAGTAGGCTAACCGGGTGCCATTCTCAGGGCTAATCAGTGTTTTTCTCGGGGCTAATCAGTGCTATAGTAGGCTAATCTTATTTTGGGGTATCCATTTAAGGCATAGCCATGGGTTATTGGCCAAGCGTGAGGTCAAGATGGCGGGATATTGGCCAAGTTTTTTTTGCGTGTTTTATGGACCGAGACGAAGTAGAGGTCCATAAACACGCAAAAAAAACGAGACCAATATCCCGCCATCTTGACCGAACAAGCTTGGTCAATAAAGGATTTATTATATGACTAGGACGCCGCGGGAAATTAGTCTTCTTGCGGGAACAGAGCGGGCAATCCCGCGCGGTCAAGATGGCTCCATCTTGACCGCGCGGGTAGCCAATCACAGCACAGGATTTGCTTCATCTTGCCCGCTCATAGAGCCAGCCATATAATAAGTATTATTACACTGAGAAATGGATGCTTATGAGCTATTTCCTTTCAGGCTCAAGCCATGGCGCTGACCATTGCCGACGCCTTCAAACTCGCCTATGAAAATCACGAGAAAGGGAAAGCTGACAACAGTCAAGGAAGTTCGCGAGTAGCACAGGACGACAACAAAGAAAACACTCAACATGCCAAGCCTGTGGTAAATAATGGAAATATTGACACATCCGCGAATTCTGCAGCCACGGCGGCTCAGGTGGACACACCGACCATTCAGATCACATCAGAGCCTTCCTCGTCGTCTCCAGTGGAAGGCTTGAAAGCTTTGGTATTTATGCTTGTTTGATGTCAATACCATGTTGGCAGACTCCCATAGAGTGATTAAGTGTGACGTCACAAATTTTCAAATTATTTTTTATATCAAGCCTCAAATCCATCATTAGGTAAAGATTGCTGCTGTATGATCAGCCACAACATTTCAACTTGTTAGTAGATATAGAGGTTCAATGTTTGATACCGTCCCATACAAACCTCTCTAATTTTACGCCGGTTTTAAACTGAAGGAACAGACGCAATATTAGAAGGGTTTACAGCTGTTTCGAGAAAGGTTGTCGGAAAACGCGCACGCGACAAAAAACCAGAAAGGAAATCTGGGGATATGATCAATGAATTTTAATAAGTCAAATAAATACATCAAACCCGCGATGCCTACTTTGGTAACTTTCTTTTAAGCGCTCGCAAACATACGTCCCATGGCGTCCTCGTGCCATTTTCTCAGATTTCCCCGAATGCTGAAGTCAACAAACCGTGAACTTAAAAAAAAACTACCCACAATACCTTTCGGATTGTCGCGTGCGCGTTTTTCCAACCACCTTTTTCGAAACAGCTGTATATGATGAAATTAAAACCTGAAGTTTCCACATCTCAGCCGCAAATTGGACGCTTTTTGGCATGCTTCCTCCGAATTTCATAATTTCGCAAATTTAATTTTTGTGACGTCATAATTTAAGTACTCTATTATCATGGATACTTGCCATAGGCTCAGTCTTTGCAGAACCCTGTCACGTGACCTTTTCAATCATAAAAATAGGGGGTAGTACGAATTGGATGCCAAAAATGGAAAGAGCGTGATGAAATTAGTAATGTTGACAATTTTGAGAGCACTGATGATTAACTGTGAGATTTTATGGACTTGGTGGTCTGAAAGTTTGAAAAATTTTAGGATTTGTATGGAAAAAAGTTGCTGGGTGGCAAGCCTTGCCATCCAGTAACATTTTCGCAATACAAATATATCTTCCTAATTTTTCAGACTTAAATATGTAATGCGCTGTCTTGATGATATAACTGTTAATGTTATCTTGGTTACTATGATAGGACCTTGCAGTGGATGACGACGATTTTGATGCAGAATTTACGAAGTAAGTTCTTTCATCTTTGTTTCATTATTTGTCTGTTTACTGCGCCTTTCAATTCGCCACAGAAACGAGAAGCAATCTGGGGCGAGTCGCATCTCGCAGTCGCTTGTGGGACCGTTACTGGGGACAAAATGGCGGCCAGCTTGACGACGCGTCGCCCGTAACGATCCCACAAGCGACTGCGAGGTGCGACTCGGCCCAGATGCGAACTCAATCATCTTAGTAGACGTCTCAGGAAACACAGGAAACACAGAATATACTTCAACGGGTTCAAAGGTCACCTCCGTGGGTTGTGATTGGTGGATTTCGATCCATTTTGTTGATTTCTTGTTTTCAGGGTCCGTTGGTTGTCGTGGTAATTATGATTGACAGCAGTGAAATGGTTCGAAAAACGCAATCGGTAGTCGGGTTTTGAACTTCAGAGTTCGCGTGTTATTGAATTAGTGTTGTTTCTTTGTTTACTTGTTTGTTTGTTTGTTTACGTGTTTGTTTGTTTGTTTGTTTCTTTCTTTGTATTATTATAAATCGCATACGGCTCTAGCGTGTCCCGTACATGCACTGCGCATGTGTAGCAACTCTTTTATCAAAAAGAAACAATTAGTTAAACTTGTTTATCGTGTTTAAAACTTGTATATCCTGTTTTCAGGTTGGCGGAAGCACGGTCCAATCCAATCTTGTTCGAGACTCCGGTGAGGAGGCGAGATTTTTCTGGTGACGTCAATCATCTCGTGGCCACTGAAGCCACGGCTAAAGAGCTTATGATGTCCAAGTCCACTGAAGATCTCTTCTCGATGTGATTTATTCAGAAATCATCAATTAATTAACAATTGGAATACAAAAACTCGAGTTTTTCTACGATCGAATAGTCAGCGAGACGTAACCAAATTGACCAACAACGAGATCGAGTTAGTCTAATAGCCCATTTTACAGTTCTGTGAAATGTAACCAGGCCTCTGTATGAAAGCAAAGGCCTGGATTCTAAGCACGCAACTGTAAAATGGACTATTGTTCCTTGTTCACTAAAATATGATTTATGTAATTTCTCCAACGTAAACTTTTAGAAATATAGCATTTTAAATCCGGAATATGTTTAGGATGTGTAAACACTCTCGCGTTGTCTATCGGCAATTTTTTCTGGCAATATGGAAACAAAATATTTAATTAGTTTTAAGGCCCAATTTCTATCCTTTATACATCGCACCAAAGTCGCATCGAATGTACTAATTCAAGGCCCAGAAAGCTGAAATCGCTTTATATCAGCACAATGCCCACACAAATAGCAAAGTAAAACATATTTTTCCATGGTGTATTGCAACGTAGTCGAATCAAGTAATACCAGCGAGATTTCTGCGGCTTGAATTACATTCGACGCGACTGAAATGCGACCAGGGGTGCGACGTATAAATTGGGCCTAATCGCAAGTATGGGAATACCGTATTATGAATTCAATATGAACCAGTCGTCATTGACGCATTAAATCATTTTGAAATTTGTGATGTCCCGGATGAACGTGTTTTCTGAACTGCCACAAAAACGGGTATTTTTTTATGTCATTTTGAAATTTTCAGACGTGATAATAATTGAGAAGTGGTATCTAAAGAGCTTTGAAGTGAAAGCTAATGATAATTTATGGTAGAAGCTACTCTACTTCTTGCAATAAATAGCTGTAAAATAAAAATGGACGCAAACACCTTTTAACTCTGAACAATGTTCTCGAATATGATTGTTTGTTTTGTTCTTGTTCTTGTTCTTGTTCTTCTTCTTGTTCTTTTTCTTGTTCTTGTTCTTGTTCTTGTTCTTGTTCTTGCTTGTTCTTGTTCTTGTTCTTGTTCTTGTTGTTCTTGTTCTTCTTGTTCTTGTTCTTGTTCTTGTTGTTCTTGTTCTTGTTCTTGTTCTTGTTCTTCTTGTTCTTCTTGTTCTTGTTCTTGTTCTTGTTCTTGTTCTTGTTTCTTCTTGTTTATTCTTTGTTTTCTTTTTTTATTGGACTGATGCAAAACAAGAGAGGCTGATCTAAGAGAAGTATTCCCCCATACATGGGTCTCTTTCAATATCTAGTTTTAATTTTCAGTCCATAGCTGAACTATTTTAAGAGCGCTACCTGATTGGTCAGTTCGAGTAACGTGATGTTGGAGCCTCGATCAGAAGGAAACTATTAATAGTCATGGGGCACGGGGAATCCTTCTTAGATCATCCTCTCTTGTAAAAAATCATCATTATCTAAGACAACCAATCTCGCGGAGGTGAACCATGACCACGTGATCAAAACGAAAATGACCAGATGTTCTCTCCCAAAGAATGAGGAGATCCGGGTACGAGATTAAGTTCTATCTACGTTATAGTAGAAATACAAAAATTATTGCAGTCCGACGTTTCGATGATTCTATCATCATTATCAAGGGAAGAGTGAACATTTTTAGTTGAGAAATGAATATAAATTGGTGAAAATAATTGGCATCAGTTTTTGGAGTCTTTAAGTTAAAAAACAATGTATTTCTACTAAAATGCTTCAGCAAACCTTTAGTCATTGGATCTACGTTATGACATCTTTTTTTAGTCGGGTGAAATGTAAGCAATGACGTCAGCACAGTTTCACCCGTTAACAGCTGTTATTACAGTTGAGCCCGCAGTCAAATATTCTTTTGTTTTTAAAAAGTATGCAAACGAGTTAGGCTCGATTTCCGCCGCTTCGTTCTGGCTCATTTTCCCGAACAGCGGCTGGTAATCTGAGCCTACAAATGAGGCTAATGGGCCAATACAATGCCAGATTGACCCTTTCGCCTCGTTTGCATGTCAAACCGCTGATATCTGTAATAACTACTATTGAAACAAAAGCCAAATAAGCGTAGCCAAAATGGACTCGTTAAAGCTCATGGTTGCGAAGGTTAAAAATAGCCCGCAAGTGATCAGAAAAGCGTTTTCGCAGAGCCCATACGCCAAGGAAATAGAAGGTAAGGATCATACGCTCAGTCAGCCGGAGGAAATATATCTTCAATGTTGAGCTGAATTGAATCTTCGCTTCCAGTTTCTGAATAAACATTTGCGCAAAACACAGGCTAAAACTCAGTACTAACAATGAAGCTATGATCATAATTCCTTTACTGCTTCCCTACTGTTTTGTAAAACTGATGGAAAATATCACTGACATTTTCACTACTAAATTTAGGTTCTCATACTCCCTAACCTCGCATTTTGTTATCGATTCGATTAATTGGTAGCAGAACTTCGTACACGTACAAATCAGGGAGGAACTATTGCTCGTAATTTCAAATTCAGTATTATATTACATATATCTTAACAAAATACTCGAAAATTATGTTTCTTAGCACGCTCTGTTTTTGCATCGAAATTGGAGCGCGAGCAGCTGAGGTGTCTACCAGAACAAAATTCGCGTGCCGTGCACTTGACTGGGTTCCAGCTAGCCTGCGAACGCAGACGCTATAAATATTCCTTCTTTGTATTCCCAAAACATTTTTAAAATTACAGTACCTTTTTTTCCCGAATTTTATCAAAGAGATTATGTATAGTTTAAAAAACGAGCAGCAGTGTTTTATCGGGTTTTAAAACACGAAGCGAAGCCGAGTGTTCTTAGACCCGATAAAACACGTTCTGCGAGTGTTTTAAATGACTTCAAAAACGTCCCTCTGAATCTAATTTATCTGATCCTTATCTTGAAATTTTAGTTTGTTTTAGACGATTAAATTGAGCTAAATGTTCAGCCGTATCTTTATCAAATATAAAGACACTCATTAAACATTCATTTCTTTTATATTTTCTTTAAATTATGAATTATTAATAAGTTTTTTGAATAATTGTTATATATATAGCAGGCTTTGCTTGTCTAAATTTCTTTCTCAAATTTTGCATGAGGATATTCATGGAGCGAGCGATCATGCACGCGGATCAGATGTCCAATTACAGGTGTCCAAATGGACACCTGTAATCCGCGGTAAGAAAAAAGATGGCGGCTGTCAGGATGGGCTGTACATTTTACCACAATACCTTGCGAACCTAACACAGCCAATAGGCACATCTGAAAGCCATATTTTTGCGAAATTCGTCCCTGTACTAACAACATTGTGTATGCTAGGTTTGAAGTTTTTAGAACTTTTCTGTGCGTTTTTTATGAGCGTTTTTAGGGTTTTCGTGCGCTACGAATTGTGGGTAAATGTACCAGTCGCCATCTTTTTTCTTACGGTGGATTGGACTGTAATTTTCACTAAAAGTAGGTTCTATCATACTTCCTAACTTCTCATTTTGTTATTGATTCGATTCATAAGAAAGCAACTTTATGGGGGTAACACATGACAGTTAAAAACTGATAAACTAGTGGCCCTCTATCTAAATTAAAATGGTCTACGATATATATAATTACATATACTGTATATATAATTACATATAATTATATATATAATTTACAAAATTTAAAAATCTAGTCTACAATATATTACAAATATATCGAATACTTGATAAGAATGGCTAGATGATTAGGTTAAAATGGCTAAAAAAAATTATGTATTTACATTAAAATCGAGGAAGAAAAAGCAATAAGTTAGGCTGTCTTTGCTAGTAAAAAACATTTTTAGCATAGCTTGGAATGAGTTGACGAAGTTCTGATAACAGAACGTCGTGTCGTGTGCAGTATTTATACTTCCATCAAGTTAATTGCCTTCAATGTACCGGTCAGGGAAATACCAAGAAGATTGGCTTCATTCTGAAGAGCCTCTGAAGGAAGGAATTCAATTTTACGCCAAGGTAAGTCTGCATTTCTAATCCGTACTCTTCCAGCGCATTGTCGCGACGGCCGAGAAAGAGAAAGTGAGCCGTCTGCTCTTCTTTTCATTTGCATTTTGCTGGTTATATATAAGGTAACGTAACCACGACCGAAACGGCAACAAGAACGTCGCTAAACAAAAGGTTTTATGAGCAGAACAATAGCTCTGCACGTGCATTGTATATTTTGGTTTTGGTACGTGAAATGACCAAATTTTGCGAATTTTGGAGAACGTGAACACCAATGGGAATTCATGAACGTTGTCTTTACAAATTCAAGTGGAGCTATATTGAACAGATCTATACCGTAAAAGCTCTATTTAGCCCCCCTCTCTATTAAGAGTATTCGCAAGAGTATTCAGGTACATGTTTTAACTTATTAATTTTTGTGGCAATTTCGTTGTTGTTGTTGTTGTTGTTGTTGTTTATTTGTTTCTCATTTAGTTGCTTGGATCTTGTCCTGTGTTTCAAGCTCAGGGGTCAGGCTGCACTGATGACTCTGTACAGCAAATTATAGCAAATACTAAGAAGGTTAGTGTTTTTTAAGTTAGTACACTTTATTTTGAAATAACTGGATCTCGTATGTAGATCTAGTATTGATCCGTTGTAGATCTAGTATTTTCTGTAGATGTAGTAGCTGAAAAAAAACCATATAATTCAGACCAATTCAATTCATAAATTTCATACTGATTACCTTTACATGCTTATGATTCCCATCGTAAACTTAACTTCCTGTCATCAAACAGCGATAACAAAAAATGGGCCGAATTAAATACTCGGATACCACGAGTTAAAAACTCGGATACCGTAAACTGCCGCTTATAAGCCCCCCCCCCCCCCCCCTGCCAAAATACATCCGATTATAAGCCCCCCCCCGGATATAAGCCCCCTCTAGTTTTTGTTCCAAATATTGAAATGAATTCGATTTATTATGACGTTTTAAAGCTTAATTAAAAACCAGTAAATGAAAAACGTCTTTCGATCAACACTGCTGTAGCTCATTTCTAAACGGTTTTTTTATTCCACTTATAAGCCCCTCCGGATATAAGCCCCCCGTTTATAAGCCCATCCAAAACCCCTTACGAAGTTGTATAAGCCCAGGGCTTATAAGCGGCAGTTTACGGTACACGGGTTAAAGACTCGGATACACGAGTTATAGACTCGGATACCCGGGAATTAAAGGACTCGGATACCCAAGTTGAAGACTCGGATAACCGGGTTAAAGACACCCTCGGGGGAGTTAAAAGTGAAGTTTACTTTAGAAATGTTAATTGACGTTCTGTTATCCAAACAAAGAACACTCCTTCCAGTGGAAGCCTTCGGAAGGTTTTAATAACAGTGTCAACCCGCAATCTTACTATTCAAGATATGATTACAAAGGTATTCATCTACCTGTAGCTTTTAATTATTTAACTCACAAGACTAATAAATGTCTAATAGTATCGCCTTACAATAAATAAATAAATAAATATAAATTTGTATAGCGCTAATATTATATACATATTCAAAAGCGCTTTACATCAAATAAAAACTACCTAAAACTAACAGCCTAATTAATGGAAATTGATATAAACGCGAATAGAACAAAGGTCAATTAGAACTATAAAATTTGATGAAGCGTATAAAAATCCTTCTCTCAGCTCATCCTCTCTTGCTATACATTACACATTTCCTTGGGGTTTAAAAATGCAACGTCATTTTACTATCGTAGAGCGGGAGGAGGTTTACAGAATATAGATTTTATGGTATTGATATTTAATTCTTATGTCACTTAATTTTATTTTCTTCAGGAAAAGATAATGGAGATTCCAATTTATAGGTGAGTTTTCAACTGTTATAATTTAATTTAATATTCCTGATTGGGGCGAGGAGACGGTTGACACTTTTAAAATACTATTTACCTATGGTTTCAGTGCAACCCTGGAACCTATATGAAAGCTAATCTACATGACCGACGTCAATGGCTGCTTTTCAAACTGCCGTATTTGGAGGTCAAGTTTACCTGAGGGTTGTCCTGCTTGGTCCGTACTATTAAATGTAGTAAGGGTCACTTAGACTGAACGTCTGTCCATATTCTGTCCCACTCTGTAATAATCATCACTCTTTGCAATACCTATCGCACTTTGTAATACCTGACTATAAAAAAAAAAGGATAAATGAACAACTGGATAGTTGAATTATTCTATCAAAATGATTAGCACGCCCGATATGGGACTTGAACCCATGACCCTCAGATTAAAAGTCTGATGCTCTACCGACTGAGCTAACCGGGCTCACGTACTGGAGAATTTAAAAGAACAGCTACTGGAAATGTACACTTAATAACACTAGACTGCGAGCAGTCCCTCTTTCGGATAGTGATTTCCGCTCGCTCGCGCTCGCTCATCTATCCGAAAGACAAAATGCGACAAATGTTATTACTGAAGTGTGTCAGGTATTGCAAAGTGCGACGAGATATTACAATAGGTATTACAAATTGCTTATTTAATGTATATTGATCCGTTTATACTGAGAAAGTTTATTATTACCATAACCCTAACCATCACCATCACGGCATCACCATGTATGGCCACTATCATTACCATTACCATCAATACCAGTACCAGCATGACTGATATCAATATCAACAACAATATTAAAGGGACACTGTCCCGGCGTATTTGCTCAAAACTGTTATAAATGCATGAAATGGTCCCTAAATCTATGAAATAAGAACTTAATAAACTCTAACTAAATGATTAAAAGCAATTTCTTCAAGAAATTCCATACTGCAACAAAAAGTTTTGCAAAATTTCAAAGATTTCCGAGCTAAATTTGAAACTTTGAAAAACTGACATCCTAACGTTTTTTCAAAAATCCATATTGCAATCCATTTCCATCCTCGCTGTCGTTTCTCATCCTCACTTCCTAATGGGTTCCAGTCATTTGTCGAGTGCTATTCTACAGAATCAAACCATTATTGTTCAACTTCCTATGATCTAGACATGTTTCTGAGCTTCCCAAAATCATGCTAAAATCAGGACGTGTCCCTTTAATTAAAAAAAATTATTATTATCAATATCATTATTGTTATTGTTATTATTTTCGTTATTGACAGGGTCTCTTGCTGTGCGACGGATCCCAACTTTACCAAAGTCTTCGCGTTCATTTCTCGAGCGAAATACAAACCAGATTTAACCTGTTACGCTCTACTTTGCAACAATTATTCAATGGTAATATATATCGTTCCAGTCCCTTGTAGTAATTGCATGGCACTAACCGGCTATTCAGAGGGGCTCACCCCCCTTCCCGGGCTCACCCCCTTTTCCGAAACTCCTAGAGTATTAAAGCTATGACAATGAAACGTGGAGGGTATATGGTACGTCCAAATATATTTCCTTTGAGGTACGCAATAAGATATGATGACGTCATATGACGTGGAAATTTTGTCATGATTTTTGAACAACCGCCATCTTGGATCCGCCATCTTAGATCCTCCATTTTGTTTTGTTTGTCCTTTTATTTATTTTCCATGACGTCAGAAATCAAAAGCAATAAAGTAATTGCGATTGGAATTTTATTGGAATTCTTTGTCGGCCGCTTAGTTTGTAAGCAACGGACACCCTCGGGAAGCAGAAAAAGTGTCCGCAACTGGAGCTGGCCGCTTACGGGAATGTCTATCTAGTGAACTTGAGTTCAAACGGGTTTTGTCAAGGCAGCCGTAAGTACCGTCCGCTTATACGGGAGTGTCCGCTAAGAGACCTTCGACTGTAGTATATAGTCAGTAGCGAAGATAACGGACCCTAAATAAGACAGTACTGCTAGGTCATAAATTCAGGCCAGGCACACAAAAAACACAGCTGTTTCACACAGTGTCCTTCTTTTCCGCCGTACCATTTTCATTTCAGGCTCAAGCCATAGCACTGACAGTTGCCGACGCCTTCAAACTTGCCTACGAAATTCACGAGAAAGGGAAAGCTGACAAGATTCAAGGAAGTTTGCGTGTTCCACAGAACGACAACAAAGAAAATACTCAACATGCCAAGCCTGTGTTAAATAATGGGAATATTGACACATCCGCGAATTCTGCAGCCACGGCGGCTCATGTGGACACACCGATCATTCAGATCACTGCAGAGCCTTCTTCATCGGCTGCAGTGGAAAACTTGATAGCCTTGGTATTTATTCTCATGTGTCAATACCATGTTAGCAGACTCCCATTAGAGCGGTTTTTAATTGAGTGTCGAAAGTAATCCGGACTGATTGCTTTGCTTTTGCTTTACTACACTCTGTCATTGGTTTAAAAAACTCGCGCCATCTACTCACGGCAACCAATCAGATACAAAACCAAAACTATATCGCAACTTGGTCGCGCGCTTTCCCGCGCTTGGCGCCGGTTACTTGTATTTACAATATTGCTTCGAGTTCTCATTGATTCGTTTTGTTGTTTACGTTTGTCATTGTGATTGGCCATTGTAATTTATTATATTGACAGATTAGCTGCTTAACTGAACGAACTGACAAACCGACATATTTTAAATCGGTTCACTTTTTTTGTTATAATTGTGTGTAAAACGATAAGGCGCTGATTCGATGATATAATTGTTAATGTTCAGTCTTGATTATTATGACAGGATCTTGCAGTGGAGTACGACGATTTTGATGCAGAATTTACGAAGTAAGTTCTTTCAGCTTTGTTTTTCATTAATTCCTTCTTTAATATTGTTTGTTTGTTTGTTTGTTTGTATGTTTGTTTGTATTGCTATAAGTCCCATACGGCTCTAGCGTGTTCCGTACACTGCGTACATGCATATAGCAACTATTTTCTCAAAAATATTAAAAGTCACTCTCTCCTGTTGGCTTCCATTCAATATAAAGTTAGTAAAGCTTGTTTATACTGGTTATAAAACTTGTTTATCCTAAAAAAAATTATCCTGTTTTCAGGTTGGCGGAATCACGATCTAATCCAATCTTGTTCGAGACTCCGGTGAGGAGGCGAGATTTTTCTGGAGACGTCAATCATCTCGTGGCCACTGAAGCCACGGCTAAAGAACTTATGATGTCCAAGTCCACTGAAGATCTCTTCTCGATGTGATTTATTCAGAAATCATCAATTAATTAACAATTGGAATACAAAAACTCGAGTTTTCTACCCTCGAGAAATCAGCGATAATATAATTTTAGTAGAAACTTTGCTTGATAACGATCTCTATGTACCGAGACTAAGTGTAGTCACAGATAACGCCCTGAAAACTTTTTAATATCATTATGACAAATTTAACAAAACAGTTAATCGCAAACCAAAAGTTAATCCTTCTATTGTTGCTTTTGTTTATTATTACTTTTAGGAAACATTACCATGGTCCTTTACTAAGGATAAAGCTAAGGCAAAGTCTCATTGTACGGTCTTTCATTGGCTTTGTCTTTCCTCAAAATCAATTTGCAGTGACTTCTGTAAAATAACAATGCAAGCTACCACACTTCTCTTACAATATATGTATGAATTTTACTGTATGTAATTATGTTTCCATTCTACTCTCAGCTATCTTTTGTATTAATATAAAAGGAGCGGGGAGATCGTCGTACCTTTTATGGGTTAATATTATTGTCTTAGCTTTGTACCGCTTTCGGTGTTTAAATCTAAAATGACCACAGTTAGTTTTCCCGGTGCCTTTTAGGGAAAACATAAAATCACAGGAACCGACTTGTCGTGCAATTAATGAGCTCTTAGTGGAGTAAATGAATTCACGTCACGCTCTGACACCTATTAGGAGGGGTTCCTTTCACAATTTCCAATGATCACCCCCGAAATTCTTATGTGGAGTCCATCCCGGGATTCTAATGTCACCCTCCTCACCCCACAACAAAATGTCCTCTCCCCCGAGCTTTGCGAGTACCTGCGAGTATCGTATTACTAGTAATAACCGACACTGCTTTTGTCACTTTAATAATCATTATTGTTACGTATCGACGATGTTTCGCACCCAGTTCTTCTCCCGGCTCGTCAGCTTACAGACCACGGTAGCATGGTGACGATATTGTATCCAGGAGCTTACGGACGTCTCTGGGATTCGTACACTGTAATTTATTATCCTAACGAACATTCCACTGGGTGTACGTTATTTACTGTAGTGCCAGTAAGCAACATAATTTCGTAACACCACAAGTCCTCTATGACTTTACACAGTTGACATAAAAGTCTTGGGCTCTCCCATCCTGCATGGCAATCCATTCAGTGTCACAGTTGAGTACTGTAGCTCCCACCGTTTTGTAACATTTTTTGTTTTTCTTGTTGAAGCTGGAAAAGAAACATACATCAGTGTTAATGTCCGTATCACTGCAAAGCTCATTCGACATTGAAAGCCAACCTAAATAATACTGAAAAACAAAAAGTGAATAAGTAGCAAAGGACCGCGAACGAAAATGCTGCTGGTATACCACGGTTGCATTTTTGGCTTTCAGTTTGGATTCTATCATGTCGTTGTCGCTTTAAGTGTTCTACGTAGTATCAGCCTTGCTCACTTTATTTGAAAAACAAACTACATCACAGGAGAGTACTGCTCAATATAATAATAATATAATAATAATATTCGTAATAATATTCGATATAGGATTAGCATGAATTATACATATTGATTTTAGTTTTGTAACTTGTCAGTGAGGTTTTCTTTTTTGTTTTTGCCCTTTAGTTTTGACATTGTGTAATCTCAAACTCTACAACTGACATTTGACAGCAGTGAAAAAACACTTCTTTAGAAAACGTGAAAACATGCAGTGGTAAACCAAAATACCAGGCGATAAAGCAGGTGGATAACAACTGATTATTAAATTATCTATGCATACTCTGTGTAAAAAGCTTACGTTTTCAGTAAATTTCTTAAGTTTAAAGTGGAGGACTTCGCAAATTTTAGACATTTGGCAGCAGGGTTTTTGGCGTTTGACCGCTGTGAACCAGACCTCGAAGTCCATTTAGCGCACCGCGCCTGGTTGAGTGGAAGTTATAGACCACCTACCCTGTTTAACATGTCCTTCAGCCGTTGTAACTCCTCTTCCTTGTTAGAGGTGTTGTTATGATAGCACGAGCATGAGTTTGTGTCCCAGTTTATGGAGCCGTGTGTTTCCATGGAGCTGAAAGTAGACGTCCGCACACGGTAATCATCGTGTCTGCTACACTTCCTGAGCGCTGCAATCTGAGCAAAAGCAGGAGCCCATTACTAGGAGCGAGCAACTGGACTGGATTCGTGTCACAGCGTTTTTACAGACCAGGTTATTTTTAGATTCGCTTTTCCCGCGAATTCGTATTCCCGCCAGACAATCAAACATTTTTTCCTTTGTAATCATTAATTGGCGTTAACGCGTAACAAAGGCCGCAATTAGGCCGCCATCTTTTTATTTTATTTTATTTCATTTCATATTACACATGGGACCAGAAACACATTTTCCCGGGAAAAAGTAATCTTAAAATAAACCGGTCTGTAAAAACGCTGTGACATAGGCGTAGTGTCGGAGTTGCTCACTCCGGCTAATGGGCTCCTGGCAAAAGTTTATCATTCATTTGATTAATTGGTTAGAAAGCACGCACATTGATTAATCGATTGAGTTTTTTCGTGCCTACAGTGATCGTTGGTCTTTGGTGCAATTAATGATCAATCCTCAAGTCGATTGATTGATTGATTGATTGATTGATTGATGATTGATTGATTGATTGATTGATTGATTGATTGCATGAGTGACTGAGTGACAGTTTGATTGATGGCTGACTGACTGACTGACAAACAGACAGACAGACAGACAGACAAACTGGCTGGCTGACTGACTGACTGACTCACTCACTCACTCGTCACTCACTCTTGCCACAGCCATACAAACGTCTAAAAAGAAATAAACAATGAACTTATTCCTCGCATGCTAGCAACAATGTCTAAATTTCAGACTATCAATATATTGTGCTCATGATGATAGTGATAATGATATAATGCAAGTAAAGATGTCCTTTAATGTTCTCACAAACGCCTCGACAGACCACGCGTTCTCGGAATCTTACCTTTGGTACAAACACGATACATAGCGTAGACGTTGTACTAAAAAGAATACATATGGCTGTGACGATAAAGGACGCCTCAAACTGCTTGTCTTGAACAAACGTGACAACGGGAGTTCCTACAACACACACTATAACCACGTTGTAAACGGCCATGCCTATAAATTAGAGTCATACACAACGACATTCAATAAGTACCCTTTGTAAATGAAAGGACTCAAACAAACATACGTCTATATCCCGTGCGTAGGAGAGATAGAAAAAGTAAAAATTACATTGGTCGAAGGAGCGGGACTGATCATGAGACCTAGGGGGAAAGGGATGTCGCGAAAAAAGTGGCTTGCTCAAGACATTCATCCTGCTTCTTGGTTGCGACATAGTTGTTAATAGATCGAGCGAAATGGTTATGAAGCCCGGCAAATTATTTGTTATATCTTTTTGTTCGCTTTTTTGGCCTTGACCGTGCACAAAACCTGACACAATACAATAGGTGTTTACGTATGTTCAAGCAACTAGCTTCGGTTACGTAATTCATGCATTGTGTATGAGCGCAAAACAAAAGATTATGCACGGTCGTGGACCTTCCAACCTAAATCTTGCCATCTTTGTTTGCTCCTTTGAAGTTTGCCGGGCTTCATAACCATTTCCCTCTATTAATTATGGTTGTGAGTCGATTGTGAAGAAAACCTGAAACCTAATAATTGATTTCAACACTTACCTATGTGGTGAGAGTCATTCAGGGCTGGTATCTTGACGTTTCTCGTCTCCCAAGCCAGAAAAAGACCAAATAACAGTAAAATTCCTTTGTATGAGTACAGCAAGCCCAACCAGATTTCAATGTTGTTAACCTCACACATGTACATGTATGGCACATGACGAATATTGTCATCATCATGATCGTTCTACGAAAAATGAGTATATGTATTATATAGTTATCCCATGATGCATTATTGACAGAAATAGCTTTCGGAAATGTGTTTAAAAATGGGGGAGCAGCGACCAAACATATCGGATAAAAAATGTATTAAATAACGCCGTCTAGTCAAAGAATGCTAGCTATCAACTGCAATACTAATAGAATGGATGAAAAAGTTACAAATTTTAACAGTGGGTAAAGCGTCCGACCAGTGTGCCGAAGTTCATAGGTTCGACTCCTGGTCGGAGAACTCGGAATCCTTTTTCCAAGTAATTTGTGTCATTAACTGAATAATATCTGTCTCATTGTGTTTCTACCAATCTAAAAATTTGTGCACAAAGTAACTGCCTCAATCAATGCTATTATATATCATTAGAAATATACACTGACTCACTGAGAATACAAAACATATACAGACTTACAAAGGTAGACAGGTATTTCATTTTCTTCTGAAAAGGATCCAAAAAATTCCAATTCAAAAGGATGATCATGTCAATAACAATAAGAACACCAATGACACCGAAGAGATGCAAGTCTTTGATAACCTGAAAGATATAAGAATGAAGTTCAACCTAATTATACGTATACAGAACAATTACATTTTGGATTAATAATATTAATAAACCGGTTAATAATAACGAGGAAGTGTTATGAAGCTAAGAATTACCAAAGTAAAAGACAAATTAAGAAGTGACGAAGGTTTGGTTATTCATTTCGAATATATTAAACAGTTATAGAGAGAACGAAGGATCGAAGAATTGAGGAAGAAGGAAGGAATGAAGGAACTGGAAGGAAGGAGGAAATGAGGGAGAGAGGGAGGGAGAAAGGAACGAATGAATGGAGGAAGAAACCACTGAACAACAAAAATTAAAAGTGAAATAAATTAACAGTTAAAACTTGCAAATGAAGTAAAATCTCTAACCTTTTTCTTCGCGCTAATAATCCTTGTAATCTTGTGAACGCGCCATGTTTTTGAAAACAATGAACCAAACACAAAGGTGAATCCAACACAAAGAGTAGCAGCCCTTGCCTGGTTTAAAGAGAATGAAACATGTGAGCTAGTAACCGATTCAGTCTGGGGACCACAGACTAACCTCGAAAGCTCAGCAAATGCTACCAAACACGCACTACCGCTTGGTTTGGCCAAGGCCAAGCTACACACATGCGCACAGCCTATTACCCGTGCATATCCTTTGGCAGGTCTTTTATAGATCCACGCACTAGCACTGCATGCCCAGCCACGTTTCCCCACAAGTATTATGCGGAGACAGGGTTTAAAGCAGGTCTCTGAGCTCGACTCTGTATTGCATGCTGATGAGCCCTAACAAGGGCGAAACAGTGTCCATGGCTCCCAAGGATATGCACGGTTCATATGCTGTGCGCATGCGTGTAGCTTGGCCTTGGAAAAACCAATCGGTAGTGCATGTCTGGTAGTGTTTGCTGAGCTTTCGAGCGTAAATATTTACTAAAAACAGTACGTTTACTATTATAGTTGTTTGGCGTTACGGGTGATACTGTTCAGGGCTCATGTCACTGCGCTTGATAAATTGCGAAGAGGAAAGGTAGTCATACTTTGCATCTCGTCGATAAAAGTGGAGTTTGACCGGGAGCCAGACAAAAGAGATTTGCTCAAACTTTCTTGTGCCTGAAACGATGCGAGAAGCAAAGTGAGGTTTTGTATCGATTTTAGTGTCCTCGTGAAATGCAGCACAGATCCTGTTTGTTCAAAGAGCACTGAGTATATATTTAAAATTTAAAGGACATAGAAGAATCTTGGAACAGGGATAACAGACGGCTTACCTTGCAAAGATCAGCTGTGAGATAACCACCATCTAATGCAAAAAGGATGACAGAAACATACGACAGAATACAACCCAAGATAATAACATTGTTTAGATTAGGACTCGACATCTTGATAAGCCTGACGAGAAAACACAACACAAAAATAATTATAAGTTGTAGCTATTTCTAGCTAACGTAAACGCTACACATGCAACCATAGATGTGTATCACCTTTTAACTGAACTTGGTGAAGTAGAAATATCAGGCCCCAGTTGTTCAAAGTGTGGATAACGCTACCCATCAGATAAATCGCTATCCAGTGCCGGGATAAATGTTAACAAAACAAACTACGTTATCCGTTGGATAGTGATTTATCCGGTGGATAGCGTTATCCATCCTTTGAACAACCGGGCCCAGAATGACAATTTTTATATATAAGATAGGATAGGATGGGATAAGATGACATGACATGACATGACATGACATGACATGACATGACATGACATGACATGACATGACATGACATGACATGACATGAAAAGACAAGTCAGGACTGGTAAATCCGATGGAACCATTGGCAATACCGCCAAGTACAACATCGGTGTAAATACAGGCTAACTTGGTGTTCTTTAGTTAACTGAGCACAAAAAGGATTACTGATAGCATAGCAACACGGTTATTTAAACGTTTAGATTCGTACCTTCTATTCCTGTTTCTGATGTTGAAACACAAGAACATAAAAGCCAAACAAATTCCCAAACAGGCCATGCTGCACATGAAGACAAACACGGTCATGGATATAGTGTTTAACTGTTTACGTTCACTTTGACGATCCACTGGCGGCCTTCCTTCTAATAAAGTAAAAACAAAACTCGGGTTTAAATTACTTAAAAGTTTAAATTTGAGGGGGGAGACAGTTTTGGACACGTGTGAGAGGTAGTCCAGTCAATGACCTAACAGCCCCAAGGAGCCATGGGTCAGGGAGTGCATTACTATCTGGCAAGGGGTGGTGTGAAAGTCAGTGAGTCTTGCCCCAGAACTGACACTTATAGCTGCCATGCAAGAGCTGGTTCTCGCTTGTTATGTTTCCCTGCTTAGCTAGGCTGCTTTGAGGCATTGATAGATTAGCTTTGTTCGGTAATGTGCGGGCTTTACTTCAACATAAATATTACTTCAAAATTAAACTAAGGCTAACTACAGATACACATAATTTGGGAACAAATCTTAAAGGAGCTACGTCACGGATGGTGCATCTTGAAATAAATGGCCATTTTTTCAAGTTCGCCATTCGCAATCCGTCTTAATCTTCTACATCCTCAACCATCCTTGTTCCTGTTTGGTTTATTATCACAGATTTGGTGTTTTTTTATTATTTTGAGAATTTCTTCAATTTAAAAAGGCAATTTTGCAGTTTGCAAAAATGACTAAAAATATCGTGACATAGTATAAAGGGTAACTCACTGCACCTTCCCATTGAAAGCCAGCTCCAGGATATGGCGTCAGAAAAGATTCCCGTACATCGTGACTGCAGATGGCTTCAAACTTTGATCCTAGTTGATGAAAAGGAATTTATGTGTGTGTTACAAAAGTATAAATTCCTCAGTACTAAACTTTATTCATGATATATTTTTGTCGCTAGGTGGTGACGCAGTAAGGCCATATATAGGCTTTCTAGTTCCTCGCGAAGCGAGGCCGAAGGCCTCGCGTAGCGGGGTTTATAATTCTGTCCCCCAAGAGCTCACGCGAGAGCAATTCTCGTGTGGCCTTTACGGTCATATTTATTTATTTATTTGTTTGTTTGTGGAGTTGGGGGATGTCATGACGTCACACGCGCTCGTGGCCTAATGGCTTAAGGCGCTAACTTTTAAATCTGATCTTCAGGATTGAGGGCGACAGTTCAAATCCTAAAGCGTCCTTTTTTTAATTTTTTTTTTTTTATTTAGGTTCGAATCCGGGCCGTTCTCTCTTTTTTTTTTTTTTTCCTTTTCTTTGTTTAATAACATTGACTTCGACGTAATCTGTGTAGACGTAACTGTAGAAACAGGAGCCGCAAGAATTACTCCAAGTTTGTTTATCGATCGAATTATCGACCAAATTTATATGGGAAGTGACTTTGTTGGACGTTAATAGTGCGGAGAATTTAGAACAAAAAAAAACCCGGCTTTATTAAATCCTGTATCAAGAACAGGAACATGAACGACGACTCAAGAATTTCTCAAAGTACGATCAACATATGGCTTAGTTTTCATTGTAAAACTTGTGTCTGAAACAATTCGCCGATCCGATATTGCGAAGATGATTTTACCTACAAACTGCGAGGTGGTTTCAGATCATTCGGACCGAAAAGTGGGGAAAACAGTACAAGAGCGCTACAATTTATTACAGATATCGAGAGACGAGCGAACTCCAATCGAAACCAAAATCCGGTGGCATAGCAAACACACGGCGTTCGTCCGGCGATTCTCAGAAACCTTGCAGCGATTCTTGGAAACCTTGCAGATCAAATCGCAGGCGTGCCCGTTACTAGGCAACAAAAGCTTTGCGAGGACCTGCGAGTCACGTATTACTAGTATATATGATATGATATATGGAAAATTCGTTTTTATACAGAAATTTCTTGCACATCATAGCAGACGTAGGATGAAATTGAAATTGTCGATCTCCATCAGTTGAATTGACTTGTTTGCATTTCCTATTTATATTCTACATTACGTAATTTTATTACCGAATAAACATTTTTCAGTCAAATATAACTCGCAATGGGCCTCTACGAAAACAATGTGCATATTATGTATGTTCGGGTCAATTTTGTATGAAAGCGATTTGAACTATCCGTAGCATAAGGAAATGAGAATGGGGAATGAAAATCGAAATGAAAATGAGAAATGCAAAATGCAGATCGAATGTAGAAACAGTTATCGCAAACAAGACTTTTGAGTTGGCTCTCTTTTGTTTCAATCATGTCAATATTACAATAATAAATGTAACCTTGTGATATATAAAAACTACTGGCGTCCAATCAGAGTCGGTGAATTATAATGATAATGACATAGAATACCTTTTAACTGAGAAATTTCAAACACTCCCGACCGGTCACCTTTGTCATTCAGTTTCACATAGCTCTGAAACGTAATTAAATATAATTGGTACGATGCGATGCCAGACATACCTAGCACTCCCGATTCCCGCCTCTTTGTGCTTTTATTATTGCAAAATATTACACAATGTTGCGAAATTTTTTCTTATTTCTCCCTCCCGCTTCCTTGGGAATCCCACTTCCCGCCCTCTCTTCTCCCGCATCTCGTAGACTTCCCGCCCCCTTTACTCCCGGATTAATTTCCTCCCCCTGTCCCCGTTCCCTCCCCCGGCCCCATAATTGACTGTGTTAGAACTCTTAATCACACTCTGCTAAAGCTCCGCCTCGAATAGCCCTGCTAATTTGCGGGAGGTGAAAATCTATGTATTTTAACCCAAGACTTAATAAAGCTTGTTGTTGTTGTGTTGTTGTCGAGTGTTTGCAATCGCTCTACTTGAATACTAGTCTATACTAGTCTCAAGTTATTCCTGTGTTTGCTGGCATGGCCTCGTGCAAAGGCATATCGGGGTTTTGAATAGAGTACTAAAGTTGTGATGTCTCAAAAATTAAATTAGCAAAACTATGAGATTTGATCAGTTATTCGGAGAAATCTTGCCAAAAAACGTCCACTTGCCAAAAATCAGCTCTCTAGTGTACTTTTCGGCGCTGAAATGTGGGTTTTTAATTTCTCCATACAAACCCTTCTACTTTTGCGTCTGTTCCTTCAGCGGTTTAGAACAGACGCAAAATTATAGAGGATTGTATGGGACGGTACCAAACTATTACTTTGAACCTCTATATCTTCTGTTCTATTCGTGCTAACAAGTTGAAATTTTGTGGCTGTTCATACAGCAGCAATCGTTATCTAATGATGGGATTTTGAGGCTTGATAAAAATAATTTGCAAATTTGTGACGTCACACTTACCGTCACACCCTGGAATTCCGTTAATAAAAGGTTATCTTTCAATAGGTTGGAAAAATGTTTGTTCCCAAAAGGCCGAGTGTCAAGATAGTTGTTCGGACCCAGATCCTGCGCTGTTCTATTTAAGGCGAGGGCGACCAGCCAGGCCGCATCGTAAGCAAAACCTCTGTAATCGGTGTCATTTATGTTCAAAAGCTTAGCTCGCTCGGCAAACTTGGAATGGAACCCGTCGGGTGTCTGATGACAAAGAGATAAAGAGTAAATTATTACGTGGTTTCTGTGCTAGATTGGATGCTAGAGTAGTCCATCGCAGGTTATAATTAGCCCCCAACACTTTTTGTTAGGTTCAACGGACCTCTCGATAAAGAATTCGTCAATTTCAAACAAAGGGAATCATAACCGTGACGGTGGCTTGGATAACTTAATATTTTTACGATTTTATTTCATTTCTACGTTTACTCCTTAGTTTTCGTTTCGATTGAGAAGATATATCAAAGACTTGATACAGTGTTTCATCGCATTTCCAAACACCTCGAATTTCGTCAAAAATGCTCCACTGCGCGTCGTATTTTCAACTCTCTTCTCGGTGTCTGCCGGAAAAATGATGAAACACTGCCCCTCGTGTTTGATATATTACTTTCTACCTTTGCTCTGTCTTTTAAACTATTGGAAAATTATACGCTTGATTCTCGATCATTGCACATATTCACTCACCATTCCAGCCTCGGTTCGCTTGTGTGAGCTACTAAGCCACATGTAGTTAACCGAAAGTATTCCTTTGGCTCCTTCGTTGACCTCTTCGGGCGTGCAGTTAACACCGGGCAAAGATCGTTTCCACCAACCGTATTTGTCAGGAGTATTAATCACCCAAACGTATTTACGCCCATGCATCTTTTGCTTGTAAATCTGTCAGGTGAAATCATTCATGGTATTGATTAAATAAAATAAAATTAAATTAAAATAAATAAATGGAAATTTCCGTGGAAATCCACAGAGTGGAGTGTAATAGGCTTTGACGGACGAAGACGGATTTCATCATTACCTCGCACATGGTTTTAGTAGATTTGCTGAAGAAACCAAATATGATCCTTGCATCTATATCCTGTGAGTCGTTAATGCCATTTATTAGTACAACAGAAAGCTGCTTTGTGAGTTTGACTACAAACAAAAAACAGTTAGTTAGACAAACAAATATACCAATAACTAGACACTCCGTGTGAGGAGTATTCTTGGCATCAGATGGCCGGAGAAGATAAAGAACGAGGATCTTTGGCAACCCACAGCCAGATCAGGAGCCAGTGGAGCTGGAGTTAAAGAGCAGGGCATGGAAGTGGATAGGACACATGCTAAGGACGCCGGTCGAAAACATAACAAAGACGGCCCTTGAATGGAACCCACAGCGCAGGAGAAATACTGGGGGCGACCTGCTCAGACATGAAGGCGTTCGTGTTTGGCAGAACTAAAGGCCAAAAGTGTGACGTGGGCGGCAGCCAATTCACGAAAAAAGCGAAGAACAGGATTAGATGGAAGAGCCTGGTTTGGACTTATGTTCTGCTAGGAAATAAGAAGATAAAAGAAGAAAGAAGAAGAAGAAGACACTCAGTCTAATTTCGGCTGTTAAATCATATTTGTTTATGTACCTTGAGGTGTTTTATTTGACTCTTCGGATCCGATAAAAAGCTTCCATAAGAGATGACTTGAATTTTATTCTTGTTGCATTCTTGTCTAAGACTTGTTGCTGCCTGCATAATACGAAAAAGGCGGAATGTATTAAACAGTGTTCCTTTAAGCGGTTTAGAAAGTTTTGGGTGAACGGCCCGCAAAGGCCGAGCCCTGGCCTGGGTCACTGTGTTGTATTCTTGGACAAGATCTTAACTCTCACAGTGGGCGAACTGTTAAGGCAACCTAACAAAATGCTGGGGGTAACCTGTGATGGACTAGCATCCCACCATGGGGGAGTAGCAATACTCCTAGTCAGCTTCATACTACAGAAACCGGGATAAGCTCCGTTAGTGTGGGCCAGTTTGGCCCCGAACGGCTTTACCTGTTACTTCATTTAAGCGGTTAAGATATATACAGTTTTGGGTCAACAGCTCAAATTAAAGGATTGATATACTTACGGATATAAACAGCTCTCTACTCTGGTACAGTATGGCTACTCTAGTCCAACCAAATGTTTGCGCGATAGTAATGAATGTGCGATTAGCGGCGGATAACGCTGGAACTGTTCTAAAGAAATATGGGAAGACATCTTTATTTGATAGCTCGCCGGACGCTGCTGATGGAGATACCTATAGGAAACAAAAACAATTTACAATACAAGAATCAAAAGGGTCTGAATTGATTGGTATAAGTAAGTCAGAGTGAAGGCAGGTGTCAAACGCAAAATCCTAAACTCTGTTACAAAATTATAAGGAACAATTGTATAAAAATTGTCAGTGACCTGAATCATGTTATAGTACTTAGCGGTCGCTCCAGCTGACTCAGCAACGTTTGACCGCGAGGGACCAAGTATGAGACGGACTTGTTTCTCCCTCAAGAAATCGTAAAACACTTTGTTCCCAAGGCCAGTGTTACCCTGTTGAAGAAGAATGAGATGGAATTAACTTCTACGCATACGCGGACACCCTCGAGAAGCAGAAAAAATTGTCCGCAACTGGCGCTGACCGCTTACGGGAATGATCCTTCTAAGCGGCCACAAGCAGCATAAGGGATTGGTGGCCGCTTACGAGAGCTTGTACCGCTCACACTAAACAGCATTAATACAAACAAAAATAATTTGTTTTATTGTTTTATTGGCCCTTATTGAGGCTAATAGGATTGTTCCTTTGGGCTGTCTGCTTACAGAAGTTTTAGAAACAACAGAAAAATCCAAATCATACCCCTCGATAGTGTCCGCGGCCGCTTACGGGAATGGATTAATTTACCAATACAATATAGGTAGAATAGGTACAATATATTTCCATGCGTGTGTACTACTATTGTTTTAATATCATTATGTTACCGATTGATGACGTACCTGCGTGTCACGAGGGATCAAGTTCAGTTTATATTCCTTCAGGATGTCACTTCTCTGGTTGATATCTTCAAAAGCCATCTTGATGGCAAGTGGAATACCAGCTCCCCACCAAGCCCTTATTCCTGTCATTGGTGCCATAGAACCGATGTACAAAGTCCTTTTTCTGCACTGCCGTGATGTTACTCAAGTCGGCAGCTTCTATTTTATGGATACATTTGATGATGAGTACATGAAGTGTGAATACGAAGATCCATCTTGTTAAAGCGAATTTCATTTCGCAGGGTGTAGTGCTGGCCAGTGGTTAAACACGTCGCTCTTTTGATATCTCTGGTTGCTGCTCTTGTGATGTTATTCAGGTACGTCATTGTAGGTGGGTTTTGAAATGATTTTACCTGAAACAAAATTTAGTTAGTATCGACTGCTCTATTTTGAAAGATGGAAGCGTCATACGGGCATACTCAAACTAATTAATAATTCATAAATTAAAATCATAACCGTGACGGGCCAATTTTTTTTTTACGCCCACTTCAAGATGGCGGCCATTTACATTTTGTATTTTTTTAAGCAACTAAATATTGTTTCAGGTCAATCAACAGTTTAGAATTTGTAGTTAGCCAACATTTTTGTTTGGGGTTAAAAAATGGTTTAAATTATGATGTTAAGTAACGATTTTATGATTTGTTCGTAGTAAACCAGTTAGCATTGGTCAGTTTTGACGTATGTTATGGGAGCACGTTATTGCCTTAAATATTAGTGTTTCGGGCAGCTAGCGGCTCGATTCTGTTGTGCTAGGGAATAAGGTTATTGTGGCTTCGAATCAACTCAATTCATGAACTGTGTTCCCTTTTTTGTAGAAAAAGTCTTAACGCCGCCATCTTGCCGCCATCTTGAAGTGGGCGTAAAAAAAAAATTGCCTGTTACCAGAGGTCTATAACTAGAGGTTTCCATCTCTGGTATTGGGCCTTGGCCCATCAGATTCGGAGTTAGGCTATTTTTAGACATTTTTCGCGCGAAACCAGCAGCCAAATCACGTTGAAGTTGAACCATCTTTAAAATGATATGCGGCGAGCGCTACGCAAAGACAGAAACTTTTGGCCAAGGAAAAGCGAAAAGCGTCACAGCAGAATGTAATAATTGTTTAAATACTTCACTAAATTTAGGTCAAACTTCGGTATACTTTTTGTAAAACTATAAATCGACTGAGTGATTTTTCAGTTCAATCTAAATGAAGCATGATTTGTATGAATTCGGCGGCAAAACTTCTGGCGGACTGGCGCGCTGTCCAGTTGGCAAGTTGAATGAAAAGTGTTCTCCGCGGATTTAAAATCTTTGCTCAATCTCTCCAAAGTTTCGTATATTCTGGAAAATTGTGCCGATGGTTTAGCTTAACATGGGAAGATTCGAAATAATTGTGGAGCTGAACATTATATTCATTTTACAAGTTGAACGGACAGCTATACGCAGCCGATACGAAGGTTTCACTTGTTTACATTATACGGCGGGCAAAACTTGCGCGCGACTACAGAATTTAATAAGCTTAAACTAAATTGTGTGTTGAAACGAACTGAGCTTAAAATCAAGTTCATTGAAGTAAAAGAACAAAGGAAACCCTCAATATCTACATGGATGGAAAGAAAGAGAGTGGTCTTCGAAGAGAATTTCACTGTGAAGTGATCTGACCGTCACGAACGCTTGACGAACTGCCGTGGATATTTATTGTGCTGATTGTAAAAACTTAATTCAGCTGGAATTGACAAGCCTCTTCGAAATACAAGGTAACAATACTGAATAGACTAAGCTTAAACTTGTGTTGTAAACAGGCTTTCATTCTTTGGACGAATTAATTATATGTCCGCGGTTTTCGGATCTGATCTTCCCGTAAACTAATTTCAGGCTGCCTTTAGTGCTCTTTCAGTCGCATTAGTTGTACATTTACAGGAATTTCCCATTATATATTTCGTTCCAAACTTCGTGCATTATTTAGTAGAATTAACTTTTGTTTGATTTAGAAGGGCCAAGGTTTTTTACTTAATAATTTTAGCCATCTTTTCAAATTTAACTGTCAACCGTCTTGAACAAAAATTGTCGAGCTAGCGCGTTCAGTGACCATATTTGTCAGGCATGGTGCGTGATTGGCTGCTGGTTTCGCGCGAAAAATGTCTAAAAATAGCCTAACTCCGAATCTGATGGGCCGCGCGCAATGCTAGATGGAAACCTCTAGTTATAGACCTCTGCTGGTACCTGGTCTTAATTAGCATAGATATTTAAGACTCTATTTCTCCCTTTACCTTGTAGATTTTTTTTCGATTGAGAGGATATATCAAACACTCGGGACAGTGTTTCATCCGATATCCAAACACCTTGAATTTCGCCAAAATTTCGTCGTATATTTCCAACTCTCTTCTCGATGTATGGAAATCGGATGATGAAACGCTATCTCTCGTGTTTTGATATATTACATCAAACATGAACAAAGGAAAGCATTTTGTTGCATTTGGGATTGTGCTGATTATGAATTTTAAAACAATGAAAAATAATACCACACTTTATAAAGGAAGAAATGTAAACATTACCCTGCTTCTAACAGCAGTCTTTTAAAAATAATGTAAATAGCAATTTGGGCCTTTTTTAGTTTGCAGCTGAAATTAATGATGCAGGGTATCCAATCTTTATTAGTTTCTCTTCTCAGACGTGATGCAGCAGGATGGATGGAACAACCTCGTCTGTGCTGTATAATGAAACTTTTATTTGCTCGTTTTGTTTGGACATAATATCGTGTATCGAGCTATACGTGTATGTGACGATGGATAATAAAGCTGATATCGATCATATGGCAACATCTTTTGAGTTATAAATATATATGCCATCATCTGCTCATTTCTTTAAAACGTTTCTGTTTTGTTTTATTGAATTATCAACCAGTAATACATGTAACCGCCTGATGTATTGCCTACCTAAATATTAGTCGTAGTTATAATTTGCACGAGCAGCACGTTTCATCTGACCATGAAGAGAGCGACTTTGTCTAGGATACTAAAAATAATAAGTCATATACTGTCTACCAAATCGTATCAAAAACAAAAAAGAAATATTTAGTGTTTGTTTCCATAGTTTTAACCGGCGTCATCTACTACTTTTTTCACTCGGTAAAACGTTTGATATAAATCTCAATACCGACAATGCTTACCTTAGTTTGAAGGGAAAATAAACCGCTACAGAAGAGACTGCCAAGGGCGACTGTTTCTAATAGAATTTAACAATTCTTCCTGATTTTCCTTTGATCCAAGAGAAAATAATCCTCTGTTTAGTTTAGTTTAGTTTTCGTGTTCACAGCGTTTCAATGTTCCAGTAACTGATTCCACGGCCAGATGCAAGTGAAGACGGCACGTATCAAAACATTTATTTTAATGAAGAATAACTGATGTCACCAATTGTGTCTTCATAAAAGACACATTGTTTTTTATGATGTAAGAGAACAATAGCAGTGACATCTTCCCACTTCAAGGCTGTCTGAGCCAATCACAACGTCACAACAGATTGTTCGGCCATTCAGACAAGCTAGAGAATCAGAAGAGAATTTAAAGAGGCACTCTTGTTTCTTTGGCCTTATAAATGCTGCCAAATCTGTCAAAGTAGAAAAAGCTATTGTGAGTGAATGAAGTAAGACTTCGTGTCAGACCGAAATAAGCTTATATTGAATATATCGTTGCAAAACTCACAAATACTAACCACATGATAATTGAGTAGGCAGCTGCTTTCAGGAAAAACTCAGTGGTTTGTCAAATTTGAATTTAAAGAGTCATTAAGGTCGGCTTTCGCGGCAACTAAAGTGTGATGCCGCACGATTCATGAATGGTAATTACAAAAGAGCAAATAAATAAAGTACAACAGTCTGGGATCGATATGGCTAGTTTTTAAAAATTAAATATTGAAAAATGTTCATGTATACCTGGTCAGTCAGGTCCAGGAGAGTGAACATATCGCTGGTAAAAGGAGTGAAAACACGATTATGATTAACTTCAGAATTGCCAAAATATTAAGGCAGGCCAAATGGCAGAGCTGATGATCTTAGATGTAGTCGGGAAGTTACTCCATTAAGTTTATTTTGTTCTAAAGACAAACAATTAACGAAGCGGTCGTCTAGTCTATTTCAGTTTATATATACTGAAGTTATTCCACCCGTCCACCCAGTTTGGCAAATATAAATACTCTGTAGGAAATTTTGCTTTTTAGCATATCTACGTACAGGTATCTTATGCCACCTCAGTCCAAACATTTGCTCAAAGTGAAAACTTAGGGGGCTGTAAATGCACTCAGAATTCAAACAGTGTGGAGCTCAAGGCTTAATCATACAAACCCCTTGGGCAGTTACGTTAAATTTCCATTTTCGTACGCAAGTCATTAGATTGAGGACTGAGAATGCCGGGCCTTTTAGTAAAAGGTGCCGCACCGAGAAACGGTGAAAATGGCAACTGTGATCCCATACCTGCTGCGCTAGACTTCCCATTTTCAGCCTTCCTTTGTGATATCAAGCCGAGCCAATCGCTAACATGCAAGTCCAGGGATCACTTACGTAATAACCATTCGACTGCCGCAGCAAAATATATAAACCGGTTTTTGCAGGAGAGTAAGTGACTTCTCCTTGAATAATTAAAAATGTATACACGGTTTGTGTTTTTTTGTCATATTATTGTCTCAAAACACATTGTGGCAGACGGGTACACGATTTTACAGGCTAATTTTTTTTTCTTAAAAAAACAGCAGCGAAGAAGTAACGTACCGTCTAAGTGAAAAACAATTCGAGGAGAAAAGAATATTACTCTGTTCCGCATTTAATTATAAAAAAATTATATATATTGTCTGCGTTGTAGGAGTCAAGTCTCGTGAATTAGTTGAAAGCTTGCACTTGTCTCAGCACGTAGCCTAGGTACTTCCCTTCAATATCCTCTCGACAAAATAAACGTTTATTTTCAAACTGTTTAATTCTCATATCATTTTCAAACCTTTCATTTACTGAAGTTTCGGTTCAAAATACACAGGGAAACAGTCGGTGTCAAGAAATGTCAAATATTACAGCGTTATACATGCGGGAAGTTTGTCACATTTGAACCTAGTTCATGTCCTAACGGAAACCACGAATTGTCTCCTCGGCTGTAGCTCAGGGGTGGTACAGAAGGTCATAGCTTCGACTCTTGTTGGGAGAACTCGGAATTCCTTTCCCTGGTAAGTTGTTTTTATCACTGGCTGAATAATATATTTCTCAAATTAAAGCTGTTATCGCGCTGTGATGCAACATACATCAAATTATCCGACGGCTTATGAGAATTTTTTAATCTATTTATAATCAAATACTTGACAGTTTTAAACGCAATACACAATGACTTGAATGTCTCGAAATGTCTAACATACATTTTCCGAAAATATTAAATATAATATATACAACATAAAACTGAGCTTCTTTCGCTAGTTTTTCTTTTTTGTTTCTTATCAAAAAGATAGTCTACTTAAAGTTATTACAAATCAATTGATTTGAAAAATTGTCGAATAAGTTTAAATTAACCGTAGGTGCCACCTACGGTTAATTTAAACGACGAGAAATGAAAAACGTTTGTGGGATTCATGACTGAATGTATTTTGACTGCACTGATGAAAATATGAATAATCAATTTTTTTTTTAAGATATGTTAGAGATACTAGCAGAATTATTCTTCAAATAATGCGTACAAAGTTCCACGAGAATCATTTAATTCATTTCAATAATGATTAAGAATTTATAATTTATATATACCCTGTACTGCGCAAATATCCATATGTTGAACTGCGTGTGTTTAAAACTTCAAAACCACAATTAAGACTTCAAAATAAAAATGCCAATATGAAAAGCAGGTCATTTAAATATCGATGACTAGAAACAGTTAAAATTCCTGTAAATTTATACATTAGATAAAATACTCAATAAAAAGCTTATTTAAATAAGTGTGTTTTTCACCGAAACATTAGCTAAATGGTTTAACGCTATAAAATTCTCTTAGAATTCTTGACTAGAAGCCAATTTGTCCAAATGGTATTGAAAATAGCCATGAAAACACATAAATTAAAGCGGAAAATGTGGTGCATATAATTTGTGACCAGAGTGTACAGCGCAAACTGCGTTGTCATGGGCTGGGACTTATGTCTTGATCGAAAAAGTTGTTGATCAGTACAATTAACCGACTGATATATACAGTCAACTCTCGCCTTGCGGACACCCCGTTGTTATGGACACCTGTTATTACGGACAAAATCCAGTCCTCCCAACGGTGGAAGCTATAGAGGTTTGACTGAAACTGATGACTCCCGCTATTGCGGACTCTCGCTATTACGGACTCCAAACTACGTCCCGAGGGTGTCCGTCATAACGAGAGTTGACTATATATGTATAAAATTTTATGGTGCAAAAATCGTCACTATTTTCTTCCCACCTTCAATTCGTTTGTGGACCTTCCTTGTCTTCCTTGGCCGGGCTGAAGGTAATGACTTCTTGTAACGAGTTTATAAACGTCGTCACTTTTTGTCTAAAAAATGACAAAAATAATAATTAATCGACTTTTTTAACGAAGGTAACACTTAACAGTCTTGCGACTGACAAACCTGTTGCCCTCGGATCCCAGATCGAATTGGAATTTAGAAGTGTTGGTTTTTGAGGAGGGAGGAAAACCGGAGAGCCCGATCCAAAAACGTTTAATAAGGACAAATCATTTTGTCCTACCAAAAATAGAGGCAATTGAAGTACAGTGGATTTCTCGAACCTCCACGGGAAACAAAAATTGGTTCGAGAAATCGGGAACTTCGAAATATCGGGGGTAAAATTACAGTTGAAAACAAGTCCAAGGGTAAACAACTTCGGGTAATCGGGGTTTTTGAGAAATCGAGGGTTCGAGAAATCGAAGTTCCACTGTAATCTTTTTTGGGTCAGTGAAGTTTTAATATTTAAGTGCTAATTATTCTTTAAAATTGTTGGACTCCGAAAAGAAAGCATTAAAATTATGACTGGATCATGCCGCACTCTTAAACTAACATTCTGAATGAGAGGGGGAATGAGATATTCACTCACATGACGTACAAGTGAACAAAATACAAATAAAACTCACACATATAAAACTCACCTATTTCTCCTCAGAAACCAAGAGCGCTAGCATTGGAGCGGTTGTCTAAAGGCTAGATCAAAGAGTATTCATATGCGGCGAGCCTTGGTGAATAAGCGGATCCTCTATGTTTATACGGAGAATGACATTGGCGTTTTTAAACAAATACGTGGCAGCAGCTGAATGTTCAATTAAGTAGTCTTAGGGTGCTGTGTTTCGTAAGCTTTACGCGAATCCTTGCATGCAGTTAAATAGTGCATGTCAGTCCAGTTTTAAAAATTCCGAAGACTATGCCTGGCAGTTAAAATATAAATAAAATATCTAAACGATTGCGACACAACATCTGCGTTGACTTTTATTAAATCGATCGATTATGCGCGAAATTAGGTTAAATATTCAATAGCCAACGAATTGAGAACACTTCAAATTCGCTCTCATGTAAATTGGCTCAAGAATCCACAATAGCACTAGTCGGGTATTGGAAATCGAATAGCGCAGATCTTCGGTCCAAACTGAATTCTTGTCTCTCGCATGGATTTCTTGGTTTACCTTTTCGTAACAAAGAAATATTATGAAATAAACAAGATACTACGCACGCTCTGATTGGCTCAAAACCATTTACCATAACTCTATGGAAACATAGAAAATTGCTTCGTGCTTTTATCTCATAAAAACAAGTCAGATGAACCGGTAAAAAAATTATTTTGTCCCGTTTTTGCACACGATAAACTAGCGAATCTTAATTATCAAGACATAGCATCTTGGCGTGAATGACAGTTTAATGGCTAAAACGGGCTAAAATAACAAAATTGTGTGATTTTCAAACATTTGGTCGGCTCCAAGGCAACACTTCGGCTTCTTTGAAGATTGGCGAAAATTTGGCAATTCGCAAAAAATTGGCAAAACATTGAAACTGGGGATCGCACTGTATTTTACGATTTTTACGTTACGTGTTGACAGTTTTGATACTTGAATAAACAAAATTGGCTGTAGTGTGACCGTACCTTCGGAAACACAGGGAAAACGTTTTCTATTTGGTATCAGTGTGAAATATGTATTTTTCAATTTGGCTGAAACAAATAATGTAAATTTGCCTAATTATGGCAAAAACGCTTTTAAATGCCCGAACTTTAAGGTTTTATTTTTGTCAATTTTATAAATTAAAAGCGCGAAAACTTATTATTAGAAAGAAAAAAGATAAATTAACAATTTGGCATGACTGATCAGGCGTATCGCGAAAAATTTTCCCGCGGAATTTTTAACCAGACTATTTTGCCACCATTTTCAAGAATTCTAAACCTCTTGAAAATAAAATGCATTTTTGGGGGATTTGATGAATGCAAATGAAGATAGTTTATATATTTGATATTCCATCTGCGGTTTCCGAAGTTCCAGTGCAGTTTCAGTAATTTTAATTTTACAAATCTCATCATCTGTAGCTGCCTAAATTCTGCCATGAATCTTGAATTCCAAAAAGAATCCGGCATTTGATTCTCAATATATGACCATATATGGTGATCAACAAGTAATTTCTCCAGACAACAGTGACAAGGGGATACTGCTTTGATGTTCCACAAAGTAACTAGCATTAAGGAGAACTTGTATTTCGATCTTAGCTTGAAACTAAAGCGGTTACGTTTTAAGGTAATTCCGTCGAAATAAAAGTTGCACTAGAAAGTTTCTGAAACTTTCCCTAGTTGAACATTGCGATGTAATATTTAAAAATATAGAATAAAAAGAATAAGTCACCAGCCCCGCGAAAGAGATATAACTCGGACTAAAAATACCTCATAATTCCTTACAAAATCAGCGAACTCGGAAAAACACGTCATTTTTTCACGTTTCCAGTGATTAATTGAATTCTTTATGCACTGAAGAATTGGTCTGATACTCCTTGCATAGAAAGACATGATTACTAGACTTAAATATGCGAAAAAAAATTATAGGTCACCACGAGGAAACGATCATTTCACCTCTTCTGGCGAGCATAGCCACAATGAAAAAGCCCGCCCATTTTTTTTTAATGTTGCGCGATAATTATTGCGCAGAAAGAAATTGCGATGCGGCAAGTGCAATACTAATGGGAGGGTAATTCACCTATGGGCTAATTTGTTTGTAAAAAGTAACTAGTAGTCAGGCGCGGCGCAACCGACCGCGTTTTAAGTACTTCGGACCGTGCATGACGTAGCCCTCAAGAATGGCGTAACAAAAAAACCATGTGCACTGCTTAACTTAAAACGAAACGAGTTATAAACCTTGTGAAAAGACTTACCTCATAAACTGCATATCAGTAATATGTGCAAGCAACAGAAAAAATCAGAACTCAGCGTGTGTTGGAAATGGAAGACCGTCCGTGAACAAATGATGGTACGTTCATCATTTTCATTGAGACAACGGGATATAAATTAATATGCAATGGATAAATATATAATTTATTCTGTTGCAGTGTTAGGTTAAAAAAAGAAAAATTGATAATGATGTTCCTCTATGCTAGCTTCAATCATTTTCTAAAGGGTCATCATTTATTGATCATAGACACCTGATTGCAATAACGTTGTAATAGAAAAAGAAAAAATTGAAAAAGCAAATAGGAATTAATTAGGCATACAAACTACATCATGTCGAAGGAAACGGCATCAATATCAATATTGCAAAGAGTTTTCGGAAGTCGCTCAGTCATTACTTTATTCTTATTATATGGCTGGGCCATGAGGCCGGCAAGATGAAGCAAATCATGTGCTGTGATTGGCTACGCGCGCGGTCAAGATGGAGCCCATCTTGACCGCTCAGGATTTCCCGCTCCGTTCCCGCAAGAAAAATATTTTCCCGCGTCCTTCTAGTCATATTATAAATCCTTTATTCGACCAAGCAGGTTCGGTCAAGATGGCGGGATATATAAAACATAGCCTCCATTTGGCTTCAAAAATAGGCTCGGATATTTGTCCGCGGACAGTTATCTGTTCCGAGAAGGAGAACAGTTTCCGAGAGCGAAAGCTCGAGGAAAACGGTGAGCTTCGAGGAACAGAGAATGTCGAAGGACAAATATCGCAGCGTATTTTGGAAGCCAAATGGAGGCTATGTGTTAGTTATTATCCTTCAACTATTTTTTTCACAAGGAACGCTCTGTTTGCCGTGGAAGATCTCGGTCGGCCAAGCTGTTAAACATCAAAATAATTCTGTTGGCGTTCAAAAATATTTCTAGTCTGTTCAAAAAAATCAGTTTTATTTAATTTAGCAATTTATTTGAGAAGAAAACTGTAACCTGCGAACGTGATGAAAGGCCAAATTTTCAAAACTGGGGAATATCACTTGGGGAATATCACCCGGATATTCCCCAGCTTTTGGCAGCGTCACGTGATCGTGTTTAGGACCAATCGCGGAGCGAGAAAATTTTTCGATGGCATTATAATGGACATTATAATAGACTCAAACAAAATATGCAGCTTCTGATTGGTCAATGACGAATGCATAAATAGGGTATAGAGTGCAATACGGAAATTGTGATAAACGGTTCCTGGACAAGTAGAGAAAGTTTTGCCCCTTAATGGCATTGAAATAAGCTTTCAAGTTTAAGGTTAAATGTTTTCTAAACTATAGTACTGTAATTCATTCAAAAAGTTTCAGTTTTGGTTTGCCTGCGCGTTCAAATAAAACATGTGAGTACTTTGGAAACCAGTGAAGCGTTTTATTTGAAGAGTAGCGTGATGGCCGCAGCCAAAATTTTATTGAGAATATTATAAACAAAAAATAGTATGAACTGCTCTTTTTTTTTTTTTTTTTTTTTTTTTCCCCTTTTTTTTTTTTTTCCCTCCTTTTTTTTTTTTTTTTTTTTTTGTTTTTTTATTTTTGGTTTTTTTTCTTTTTTCTCTTGTTTTCCCTTTTTTTCTTTTTTTTTTTTTTTTTTTTTTTTTTTTTTTCCTTGTTTTTTTTTTTTTGTTTTCTTTGTGTGCAATTCGTGATTTATGGTCACCAGTGATGTTTGAAAAGCTCTCAAATTGCAATTGCCTAACGGATCGTGCAATTTTGAGAACTTTCAAAACATCACTCGTGCCCATAAATCACGATGTGACACTCGCGTTCCTACGATTTCCTTACACATATCCCGCCATCTTGACCTCACGCTTGGCCAATAACCCAGATCTCGCATAAATACAACTTTCTCGAAAGGCATGGAAAATATATGTTCAAAATTAGAATCGTGCCTTGTAATTAATGTTGAGCCACGTTTGTTTACCAACAATGTTAACTTGTCAAATTAAAGGGTTTATATGACTTATATGTCACGCTATTTTTTGTTATTCCGCTTCCTGTATGATTTTTTACGAGCATAGTAACTCAAGCATATTAATAAATTCAAAGCTTGGAATTTCACTTACATTGAAACACAGGAGATTTCATTATAAGCATCATTTATCACTTGTTTCATAAAATAGGAATATTGTAAGAATAGTTTGTGTGCAACAGAATTGCCGAAAATAGCAGTGAAGGTACGTGGAATGTCTTAGAAAGATCTCGGGGTTGGTTTATATCCTAACACACCATGCAGTCACTAAATCCGACAAGAAAAATAACAGGAAGCTCTCAAACGTAAAATTGAATGAATCATTCTTTTTGTTTAGTATCCGGTAAACATTTGCACATAAAAAAGCATATGATTAAAAGTCACGTCTTGCGCCGTACAAATGCAGGTGTTTCATGCAAGAGCTTTTAGCGGGAGAGGAAGGACATGTCATGACGAACACGGACAGTACGTACGTTCGTACGCTCGAATTGCCTCGAATTGATTTTTGAACTTAAATTATTATCTAGGATATCCTCCCAAGGACATTAACGTCATTGTCGTAAAGTTCCCTACCTTTTCAACTCGACAAGAGTTATGTGATGAATGTTTGACACCGTTTTGTAAATTTAAAACATTCTGATGCGCTTCGATTTAAACTAAGCAAATCAAATTGCAAGATTAACACCGCATTCAGGCTATTACCGGAAGTTGCATGGAAAGGCGAGGCCTAAGGGCTAAGGTATGGCGGCGAATTCTCAAAAACTTGCAGTAGCTAAAACATGGACGAAAGGAGCATTACGAGAGATAAAGCTTACCACCAAACGATTATCCCGTGTTCAATCCGTTGAAAATAAAATTCTGGCTTCAAGTGTAGAAGGACATCTAAACGCAACAAGGATTAAAGAAAGATCCCGTCGAAAAGTAAGTTTCGTAACATTTGTCGTGTGGAAGGTTTTTCGTTCGCGAGTTTCGTTCCATATAAAACCTCTGAAGCCGGCTTCTTTTATACTTCTTTTTCCCCAGAGTGAAAGGCATTCAACTCGATCCTCTTACTACAGGGACAAGGTGTATGACCCTGTATCCTGATAGAAGCTACACGAAGGCAAAGCTTGACAAGCTCAAGCGGTGCGAAATGATACAGTATGAGAGCACGCTCGAACAAACAAAGCTCCAGTAATTCGCCTTTTCGATAGTCTTCCCGCCGGACGAAGGTCCCACGTTATTTTCGGGAAGACCTTTTCTATTTTACCTTTCATTTGTACCAATGGACAGTCTTTGAACACAGTTAAAAAAATTCTGGGGGAAAATTCAGTTAAGAAGTTTGTCAATTCAGACGTTGTCATAAACTCGAATGACAAAGGCCTTCTCATGCATGAGCTTTGTGTATGATTTACAAGTATATAACCAGCGCAGAGAAAAAAGTCTGATATATTTGGCGCGCTTGTTGTTTGGCGTCCTACAAAAGGAACGTTAAGTACAATGGTAAAATTGGTTCTTAACCAAAAGGGAACCCCTAAGATTGTGGCAAGCAAAAGTAGTGATATGATATTCTGAATCTAACCAAGTATCCCTTAATGCTGCAGTCTACTGGTGAGCTCCAACTGTGGCAGAGATATATCAATTCCCCTGGACAACCACTGAACCCAAGTGGCAAGAAGGGTTACAGTCAACTTCTTCTTATAGAACAGCTGTTCCCCATAGCTTACTAAGAATCAACAACCACCAATAACAATCAAAAACATTTGATTGGAAACACTTACAGTGATTGAGCAAAAGCACAATGAAATGGCAACAAGAGGGCAATCAGTCAACCCTGTTTGGTTTGAACAAAATCAGAACAGGATAACTGCCAGTATACCTGTAGCTGTATTTTCCCATATTCATATCCAAGGGAGGTCAAATACACCAGATACAATATAATTTCAAAAAATTACAACAAAAGGGAGATCCTACAAGCAAGTGGGCTATTTAGCAAGGCTAAACAACCTTAATTATAAAAGTAAGAGTATGATTTATGACCTTGAAAATGACTCAGTTTGCAGCCTAATTTGTACAAAGAATATCCTTTTATCATTACCAGACGTGAAGGAAGTCATACTTCAAGAGGTTGGCCTAATGGTAGACCCACAGATAATACAGTTCTTGCAGAAAGTCCTGATTAGACTTGGCAACCATTGAATATCTAAATGGTGACATTGGAGCATAGAATGTAGAAATACAATGTCTCGAGTCAAAGCAGGATGTCTCACGGCTAACGTTGCCATCAAAGATCATCAAAAGGAAACAAGTTTTGCATTTATGGAAACAAACTCTTGTCTATGAAGTGAAAGGAAAACATCAATACTGGTTTCAGTGTCCAGAATCAGCAGATGGGAATCACTTACACTTCCTATGACTGACTTTGTCATTTTTACCGTCCAAGCTTCAGATTATCCCAATTGGTCTCTGAAGTCGGGTCACATCATCATCAAGATGGCAATATGAAATTAAAACCAGTTTACTTGCTTTTCATGAGAAATATATCAAAAAGCAAGAACACTCAATGACTATATACCGAACATTATTTTTCAAAGTTCACTTGAAGGGGTATCCTAAACTAGGCAGGCCCACAAGGGACTCTTCAGACACTTGTATATAGTATTCTGCTGGTCTAAAGATAAGATTTTAGTCTTGCACCTTGTCTGGGGAGAGCAAGGTGCTTTCAGTTGGATATTGTTCCAGTGTTCTTTGAATTTTTTTTTGTTTTATTTTGCGGTAAATATCTATACAAACTAAAAAATTAGTTAAAATTTCTCTAGACAGAAATGATTGGATTTTGAAAGTTGACTAACAATGCGCGCACAGTCCAGATCTGATTTATAGATCCATAGCTAGAAAGAGGCAGAACTTGATTAAATATATTCCAAGCCTTTATCCACTTTGAAAGGAAGACCTTTTGTCTGAGATCCCAAATCTCGGCAACTAAGTCTTTCTCCTGTGGTTTGTCTTCTGATTCGCATGAACGGTAAACTGTCTCCTTTATTACTTCCCCCGATGGGCCCGCAACTGATAATATTATTCCAAGCTTATTGTCTACACGTACTTTAGCTCTTTTCGGACCTCCCACTCTCTTTATCGTGATCCACTGACCATGCAAAAACGGAAGGAACAGCGTTCTTTACAAGATCATGCCTTCTGCTAGTTAAAGATTTTTTTTATAATCTTTCGCAGTAAAATGTTCCGAACAGCAGAAGAGTGATGTGTTAGAAGCGAATTTTCCGTTGCCACGTTTCATCCTTAGCTCCCATATTTTCCTCTGACTTTGGTCTAGCTGAAAAGCGTGAAAAATAAGATCTTTCCGATTGTCAGAACAATTGTTACATAGCGCTGCAGCGCAACACTTGTGACTCGTGTATTTTGACTCCGCCATGTTTGTTTACGATAGCCCTTAGGCCTCGCTTTCATGCAACTTCCGGTAATAGCCTGAATCGGTGTATTGTGAGAGGCGAACATGTCAGAATGCGAACATGGAGCTTGACAACTCCAACTCTCATAGTTCTTGCATTTTTATTGGCCAGTTGGTGAAACGAAAGCCATCAGAAAGTTGTCAAAAAATTCAGCAAAAAGTATGTCGAGTGGCAACGGTAGGGCGCTCTTCACTATAAAATTTAGACAGCGACTTCTATTTTAAAAATATAAATGTCGATCATATTATTGAAATAGCAAAAAAAAACTTAGGTTGCCAGAATTGTTCGCGGTGATGCTGTCTGCCATTAATAACAAATTTGTCAAAAATAAAATAAAAGTTACTCCGTTATATTGCCATTGTTGGAACAGCAGAGTGCAACTAAAACGTGTAAGCCGCGCTGCTTTTAAGGGAAGAAAACCCAACCGTATTATAATTACACACGTTTTAGTGACTACTTTTTGAAATAAATCTCAATAAATTACTAAAAATTAAAATTCCACCAAATTCCATAAATGTTATAGCAGGTGGAACCGCCAACACGTAACCAAATCCTTTAAAGTTAACGAATATTTGAAAAAGCCTTACTTTGGGTAAAAACAAGCACATTGTCAAATAGCACTTTTTACTAGAAAATTTTCAGTGAGGACTAGACTGCAAAACAGTCCGTATTTTCGCGCGAGAGTGTCGGGCTGAACGCGGCCGAAGGATCTGGAACGAGCGTGAAATTACGAGTGGGATTGGGGAGAGACGCTATAAATACGGACTGTCGCCTTTCCATACATGAAATCCGTTCCGAATTCTGCGTTGCTGGAGAAACGCAAAATTCCGATTGGTCCGTTTTCGACGTAATCTGTCATCGGACATCATTATCGTCTCCGGAGGCCTAACCACAAACAGCGTCAAACATCGATCAGTTCGCGGGCGGTAAGACAGTCCGGACTTTGATAGATGCGCTTGCAAGACAAAAGCAGGGAGTTTTTGATCGCTGTACTTAGTCCAGTCAAGTGATACGATGTCGACCAAGATTACAAAATCAACAGATTTAGGAAAGTCAACGATCATTGTTATTATTCCGTTCGAAAGCGATGAGCTGATTAACTCGAACAGCTGGAAAGCGTGTTGTTTTGCTCCACCGGGATTCTCGACTCGCCAAATTTTGCTTGAATAATAGCAAAGTTCCCCACCTTCAACGGACACGAAGAGCAACATTTTGAGGACAAACGAGTTCCTCCGTCCACGGCTAGCGGAGACCGTTTTGTCATGCGGATTAACAAATAAATTTTCGGATGAAATGCGTTACCAGTCACATAATCGGCAATTATCTGAGGAAGAAGGTCATAATTTTAGGATTTCTCGAATAGAGCTCAGTTATTAGGCGTAGGAGGCCTCAACAACGAATTTTTCGCCACATTGCCAATGACTCTAGAAACGAATACACGCAGACAAAAGTGAAGTGAAGTGAAGTGAAGTGTCACGTTCAGGTCACGTTTATGGTATCGAATTCACTGTAGTTGCATGGAACTGTTAAGGAATTTTTGACACTTTAGCGGAAGCATCAGACCCCCTGGTCGGAACGAATTCGTTGTATGAAAATGGGACAGTCTCTCTTTTCTCGCCTCTTGCGAGGCTCGCGCGTGGATTATCGGCGCTTCGCGCCTCTCAATTCGCGCGTCGCGCACAATATCTCGAGAAAAGAGAGACTGTTTTGCAGTCTAAGTGAGGACAGGCTCACACACAGAGTATTCTTTGGACGGAGGAAGGACTGGATCAACTGGAAGCAGGAGCCCATTGGGCTCCTGCTGGAAGTCAATATGGACGTGACACGCGCACGGCATATCGGCCTCACATGATGGGATAATGTCCAACTATCAAAATGGTTTGCGGAAGTCACAATATATATATATATATATATATATATATATATATATATATATATTTTGGCCCGACGAACGGCTTTAACCTGTTACTTCATTTAAGTCGGTTAAGACATATACAGTTTTTTTTGGGTCAACAGCTCAAATTAAAGGGATTGATATAGTCTGTACGGGAATATAAACAGCTCTCTACTACCTGCTGGTACTATTATGGCTACCGCTAGTGCCAAGAACCATGTTTTGCAGGGGCGAAATAGTAAATGAAATGTGTCGATTGTAGCGGCGGATTAACGCTGGAACTGGTTCTAGAAAGAAGTAAATGGGAAGTACATGCTTTATTTTGATGAGCTCGCCTGGACGGCTGCTGATGGGGGGGGGGGGGGGGGGGAGACACCTATATGAAAGCACAGACAATGTACAATAACAACTCACAAAAGGGGTTTTGAATTGATTTGTATAAGTAAGTCAAAGTGAAGAATAAATATCAGCCGATATAGAAACTGATACAAAAAGGAATAACTCTAAATTTTGAAAAGGATACCACGCGCTTATTATGGCGCAATTCGCGCAAATTGAACTTCAGGGCCTAAATTTATTCAAGTCCTGTCTCAATTCATTCTCCCAATTTTAACTATCTCTTAGTTCCTGGCTTTGGTTTATTACGTTTCCTTTTTTTGGTGTTTTCTATCTTAAGATACTATCCGGCTCAGCTCCAGCTGACTCAGCAACGGTTTGACCGCGAGGGGACGCGAGTATGAGACCGGACTTGTTTTCTCCCTCAAAAATCGTAGAACACTTTTGTTCCCAAGGGAGACTGACTTTTGTAACAGCGCCGTGAGGGTTTCTTTAGTCTTCCTTCCCAAAGCTCATTTTATTGTAAACACTTTTCACAAGTATCGGGAAATAAAACATTATTTTTTTAATTTTCCTTCGATTTGAAGATAAAGAGTGATTAATGAATGATAGTTGCAGTGTGGCTCGATGTTTAAGGCTCTTGAATGCAAAAACAATGAACGGGATCTACGCATTTGTGTAAAAATTTCACTCGCTCGATGGGCCTGTAAACTGCTAGATCGCGCTATTAATTTATGCATGTTTAATTTATTCATGTCACTAGATAGCCTATAGAAGCACTTGATTTATTCATTGTGAAGGAAAATCTGGGTAGCGGTTAGATGTCCAGGGACTTCTTACTGTATACAATGATTCATGGAATTCCAATAATCGGGAGCTTATGTGCAATGGAAACGTATAAATTTAACAATAATTGTATTAAAAATTGTCAGTGGACGCTGAATCATGTTTATAGTACTTAATGGGCGGTCGCGTCCAAGCTGACTCAGGCGACGTTTTGACCTCGATTGACGGCGAGTATGAGGGCGGACATTGTTTTCTCCCTCAAGAAATCGTAGAAGCACTTTATTCCCTAAGGCCAGTGTTTACGCCTGTTGATGAAGAATGAGATGGAATTGAACTTCTACAGCAATATGAATATTCTCAGTCGAAGCTCCCGTACGCGGAACACACTCAAGAAGGCAGGGAAACATGTCCCGCAACTGGAGCTGACCGCTTACTGGGAATGATTCTTCATAAGATACGCCACTAGCATTATAATGTGATAGGTGGCGCGGGTCACGGGAGCTTGTGATCGCTCACAGTACTAAACATTATTAAAATGGCAAAAAAAGCTTAAATTAAATTTGTTTTAATTGTCTTATGTGTATACCCGCTGCTAGGACTGGCCCTTATTGAGAGGCTAATAGGGATTGTGTCATTTTGGGTGTCCGCCTAAAACGGGAGTTTCGAAACAACAGAAAAATACAAATGGTACCCCTCGGAAGAGTGGCCCCGGCGGCCGCTTACGGAATGGATTAATTTACTCAATACAATATAGGTATGAATAGGTTACAATAATATTTCCATGGCGTGTGTACTACCTTATTGTTTTAATAATCATTATGATTACCGATTGATGATCGTATACCTGCGTGTCACGAGTCAGGGGATCAAGTTCAGTTTGTATAGTATTCCCCTTTCAGGAAAAAAAAAAAGGAAAAAAAAAAAAAAAACAAAAATTTTTTGGTTTTTTTTTCCCCCCCCCCCCCCACCCTTCTTCTCTGGTTGATATCTTGGCCAAAAGCCATCTTGATGGCGAGGTGGAATACGCAGCTGCCCGCGACGCAAGCCCTTATTCCTGTCATTGGTGCCATAGAACCGATGTACAAAGTCCTTTTCTGCACTGCCGTGATGTTACTCAAGTCGACAGCTTCTATTTGATGGATAAATTTGATGACGAGTACATGAAGTGCGAACACGACGATCCATTTTTGTTAAGCGAATTTCATTTCGCAGGGTGTAGTGCTGGCCAGTGGTTAAACACGTCGCTTTGATATCACTGGTTGCTGTTCTTGTGATGTTATTCAGGTACGTCATTGTAGGTGGGTTTTGAAATGATTTTACCTGAAAACAAAATTTAGTATCGACTGCTCTATTTAGAAAGATGGAAGCGTCCATACGCGCATACTCAAACTAATTAATAATTCATAAATTAAAATCATAACCGTGACGGGCCAATTTTTTTTTACGCCCACTTCAAGATGGCGGCCATTTACATTTTGTATTTTTTTAAGCAACTAAATATTGTTTCAGGTCAATCAACAGTTTAGAATTTGTAGTTAGCCAACGTTTTACTGTTTGGGGTTAAAAAATGGTTTAAATTATGATGTTAAGTAACGATTTTATGATTTGTTCGTAGTAAACCAGTTAGCATTGGTCAGTTTTGACGTATGTTATGGGAGCACGTTATTGCCTTAAAAATTAGTGTTTCGGGCAGCTAGCAGCTCGATTCTGTTGTGCTAGGGAATAAGGTTATTGTGGCTTCGAATCAACTCAATTCATGAACTGTGTTCCCTTTTTGTGGAAAAAGTCTTAACGCCGCCATCTTGCCGCCATCTTGAAGTGGGCGTAAAAAAAATTGCCGTACCTGGTCTTAATTAGCATAGACATTTAAGACTCTATTTCTCCCTTTACCTTGTAGATTTTTGTTTCGATTGAGAGGATATATCAAACACTCGGGACAGTGTTTCATCCGATTTCCAAACACCTTAAATTTCGTCAAAATTTTGTCGTATTTTCAACTCTCTTCTCGATGTATGGAAATCGGATGAAACGCTCACTCTCGTGTTTTGATATATTACATCACACATACAAAGGAAAGTATTTTGTTGCATTGGGATTGTGCTGATCATGAATTAACAATGAAAAAATAAAACCACACTTTATAAAGGAAGAAATGTAAACATTGCCCTGCTTCTAACAGCAGTCTTTTAAAAATAATGTAAATAGCAATTTGGGCCTTTTTTAGTTTGCAGCTGAAATTAATGATGCCGGGTATCCAATCGTTATTAGTCTCTCTTCTCAGACGTGATGCAGTAGCACGATGGATGGAACAACCTCGTCTGTGCTGTATAATGAAACTTTTATTTGCTCGGTTTGTTTGGACATAATATCGTGTATCGAGCTATACGTGTATGTGACGATGGATAATAAAGCTGATATCGATCATATGGCAACATCTTTTTAGTTATAAATATATATGCCATCATCTGCTCATTTCTTTAAAACGTTTCTGTTTTGTTTTATTAAATTATCAACCAGTAATACATGTAACCGCCTGATGTATTGCCTACCTAAATATTAGTCGTAGATATAATTTGCACGAGCAGCACGTTTCATCTGACCATGAAGAGAGCGACTTTGTCTAGGATACTAAAAATAATAAGTCATATACTGTCTACCAAATCGTATCAAAAGCAAAAAAGAAATATTTAGTGTTTGTTTCCATAGTTTTAACCGGCGTCATCTACTACTTTTTTAACTCGGTAAAACGTTGATATAAATCTCAATACCGACAACGCTTACCTTAGTTTGAAGGGAAAATAAACCGCTACATGCATAAGAGACTGCCAAGCGCGACTGTTTCTAATAGAATTTAACAATTCTTCCTGATTTTCCTTTGATCCAAGAGAAAATAATCCTCTGTTTAGTTTAATTTAGTTTCTGTATTCACAGCGTTTCAATGTTCCAGTAACTGATTCCACGGCCAGATGCAAGTGAAGACGGCACGTATCAAAACATTTATTTTAATGAAGAATAACTGATGTCACCAATTGTGTCTTCATAAAAGACACATTGTTTTTTATGATGTAAGAGAACAATAGCAGTGACATCTTCCCACTTCAAGGCTGTCTGAGCCAATCACAACGTCACAACAGATTGTTCGGCCGTACGTTCAGACAAGCTAGAGAATCAAAAGAGAATTTAAAGAGGCACTCTTGTTTCTTTGGCCTTATAAATGCTGCCAAATCTGTCAAAGTAGAAAAAGCTATTGTGAGTGAATGAAGTTTAAAAGACTTCATGTCAGACCGAAATAAGCTTATATTGAATATATCGTTGCAAAACTCACAAATACTAACCACATGATAATTGAGTAGGCAGCTGCTTTTAGGAAAAACTCAGTGGTTTGTCAAATTTGATTTTAAAGAGTCATTAAGGTCGGCTTTCGCGGCAACTAAAGTGTGATGCCGCACGATTCATGAATGGTAATTACAAAAGAGCAAATAAATAAAGCACAACAGTCTGGGATCGATATGGCTAGTTTTTAAAAATTAAATATTGAAAAATGTTCATGTATACCTGGTCAGTCAGGTCCAGAAGAGTGAAAATATCGCTGGTAAAAGGAGTGAAAACACGATTATGATTAACTTCAGAATTGCCAAAATATTAAGGCAAGCCAAATGGCAGAGCTGATGATCTTAGATGTAGTCGGGAAGTTACTCCATTAAGTTTATTTTGTTCTAAAGACAAACAATTAACGAAGCGGTCGTCTAGTCTATTTCAGTTTATATATACTGAAGTTATTCCACCCGTCCACCCAATTTGGCAAATATGAATACGCTGTAGGAAATTTTGCTTTATTGCATATATAGGTACAGGTATCTTATGCCACCTCAGTCCAAACATTTGCTCAAAGTGAAAACTAGCTACATATACAGGGGGGCTGTAAATGACTCAGGAATTCAAACAGTGTGGAGCTAGGCTTAATTATACAAACCCCTTTGGCAGTTACGTTGAAGTTTCAATTTCGTACGCAGCTTCATTAAATTTTGAGGACTGAGAATGCCGGGCCTTTAGTAGTAAAAGATGCGCACCGAGAAAGGATTAACCTGCGATCAGGCCCTCCTCGAAGAGAGGAGGGCCTGATACAATTACTTGCCGGATCTCATGTACAACATTCAGATTCTGAATGTTTTCCTGATTGGTCGAAAAACAATACTTCCGTCAATCATGCGTACCTAATATGGCTTTTGTCAATCCGACGTGCACGCTCGATTAAAGTACAAGAAAGGCCTTCTACTTTCCCACTCCGCTACCGCCTTTTGCGAAGGGAAGGACTCTTCTGAATCATTACTAAGCCAATATAAAGATCTTACATTTAAAACGGCTGAAGCTTTCCGCTTAAAAAATGGTTGTTTGATTCAAATTTCTAAACGGAATCATGGAATCATTCGACCATAACGACTGACTAGACATGTCTAGGACGTTATTATGCAAATTTGTGTCGTGTAACGCAATCGTAGTCAGTGCTGTTTTCGGAATGAAATTGATGGCAAAAACACAGTCGAAGGCTCTATTCTACTTCAAAATGCTCCTCATAATACAACATATCTTGCCCGTTAGAAATGCACTTGAAGCAAAGAAGGTCAGAAGACCGAATTCAAGAGAACGGCAAGTGTACAAATGTCACGAACTGTAACGTAGATTTTGAAAATTGACAGCTTGACAGATCATTGACAAGTGGGTGGAAAGCTCTCTCCTCCGCAGAGGCTCAATGGAGTTTTAGGAGAAATCCGCTGAACGTGGTGTGTGCAGGCGCAAGTAACTGGAGGATCAACGAAGCGGCGAGCCTCTGCCAGATTTGTGTCGTTTTCTTGTACATCTTTGTCGTTTTCTTGTACATTGGACGAGTCTCAGCCCTCGCTAAATTTGACAGCTTGAAACTTGGCAAAAATCAGCGCTAGGTATGTTGCTACAGTTAACGATCGTTATTTTTAAGACGAGGTTTCATATTTACTAAAAAAAGCCAAAATGTTGGTCTCCGAATTGATCGCGAAGCCCCTCCTGAAACCCGTGGGGGGTGGTCTTGCAAGTGTGTTATTCTTTGGAAACAATGGCTGAAGAGCTTGACTTTTCGCTCCAAGAGAAGTCTCTTGACGGTAAATGTTCTTCTTGTATTTCGTGTTTTTGGTCTTAAATTCCTGCTGGTTGCATTTCGTTTAATTTTAGCGTTTAGTTTAACTTAATAAGCTTACAGCTTTTGGTTTGAATCGCAAGTTTTGCACTCGACGTTTTAAACACGTAGAGATTAATAAAACACATTTCATAGCCGGAAAACTAAGCTTACTTGTTCTCTTTTCTTTTGGGACAGAATTAATAGGTTGTTGAGAGTTTCAGTCGCCGGGGAATCCTTTGCTTCCTGAATTTCTTGATCGCCACATGGCGGGTCTCGCGAATGTTGAATTCTGTAGATCAACCCATCAGAACACAACAAAACATATTCAGATTTCCATGCATCTAAAGTATTAGTTCTCTATTTGTACATCGCGTATAAACTTCCAAACAGATTCTGATGCAGCCGCCATTTTACTGACATACGGCAGTTATACATGCACCACCGTACCCCCGGTGAGGAACACTGATAAAAAGTTGCCTCCCCCGGATGGCGGCCATATTGGGTGTGGTATCAGGCAGAGGCTCCCGCCGTCGCTCTCTCCGGGTTTCTCGCGCCTGCACTCACTTCGCTCAGCTGATTCTCCCATATATGAGCCTCTGCGGAGGAGAGAGGGTGGAAAGCGAATCGGCAAATAATTGTATCAGGCGTTCCTTTTCCTCTCTCTCTCTCCGCGCTCTCGTTCTCCGCGAAAAGAAAGAAAAGGAAAAGAACGCCTGATCGCAGGTTAAGAAAGGATGAAAATGTGTGATCCCATACCTGCTGCGCTAAATTTCCCATTTTCCTTCCTTTGTGATATCAAGCCGAACCAAACGCTAACATGCAAGTCCAGGGATCACTTACGTAATAACCATTCGACTCGGAAAACAAAAACACGACGAGGTAGATGTCTCCCATAACGCGTTAACGTCTCCCTGAGTCGGGAATGTCCTAGGACGGTTGGGAAATAACAAAATCCCCCATGGTCTGGGATTTTTCCGACATATGAAACCAGGCTTAAGTGACTTGAATAATTGAAAATGTATGGACGTTTTTTTTTTTCGTTGTCATATTATTGTCTCAAAACACAGTGGCTGTGTTGTAGAGGCTATTTTTTTTTTCTTAAAAAAAAAGCAGAAGAATTAAACGTACCGTCTAAGTGAAAAACAATTCGAGGAGAAAATAATACTCTGTTCCGCATTTAATTATAAAAAATATATATATTATCTGCGTTGTAGGAGTCAAGTCTCGTGCATAGTTAAAACGATTTCGAGTATAAAATAATGCAGCGTTAATTGGTTGAAAGCTTGCACTTGTGGATCTCAGCACGTAGGTACTTCCCTTCAATATCTTCTCGACAAAATAAAAGTTTATTTTCAAACTGTTTAATTCTCATTTCATTTTCAAACCTTTCATTTACTGAAGTTTCGGTTCAAAATACACAGGGAAACAGTCGGTGTCAAGAAATGTCAAATATTACAGCGTTATACATGCGGGAAGTTTGTCACATTTGAACCTAGTTCATGGCCTAACGGAAACCACGAATTGTCTCCTCGGCTGTAGCTCAGGGGTAGAGTGTACAGAAGGTCATAGCTTCGACTCTTGTTGGGAGAACTCGGAATTCCTTTCCCTGGTAAGTTGTTTTTATCACTGGCTGAATAATATATTTCTCAAATTAAAGCTGTTATCGCGCTGTGATGCAACATACATCAAATTATCCGACGGCTTATGAGAATATTTTTAATGTATTATAATCAAAGCTAAGACTTGACAGTTTTAAACGCAATACACCAGTTCGTGTCATTAAACCTGAATGACTTGAATGTCTTGAAATGTCTAACATACATTTTCCGAAAATATTAAATATAATATATACAACATAAAACTGATACAAAAAGCTTCTTTCGCTTGTTTTTATTTTTTGTTTCTTATCAAAAAGATAGTCTACTTAAAGTTATTACAAATCAATTGATTTGAAAAATTGTCGAATAAGTTTAAATTAACCGTAGGTGCCACCTACGGTTAATTTAAACGACGAGAAATGAAAAACGTTTGTGGGATTCATGACTGAATGTATTTTGACTGCATGAAAATATGAATAATCAATTATTTTTTTTAAGATATGTTAGAGATACTAGCAGAATTATTCTTCAAATAATGCGTACAAAGTTCCACGAGAATCATTTAATTAATTTCAATAATGATTAAGAATTTATAATTTATATATACTGCGCAAATATCCATATGTTGAACTGCGTGTGTTTAAAACTTCAAAACCACAATTAAGACTTCAAAATAAAAATGCCAATATGAAAAGCAGGTCATTTAAATATCGATGACTAGAAAACAGTTAAAATTCCTGTAAATTTATACATTAGATAAAATACTCAATAAAAAGCTTATTTAAATAAGTGTGTTTTCACCGAAACATTAGCTAAATGGTTTAACGCTATAAAATTCTCTTAGAATTCTTGACTAGAAGCCAATTTGTCCAAATGGTATTGAAAATAGCCATGAAAACACATAAATTAAAGCGAAAAATGTGGTGCATATAATTTGTGACCAGAGTGTACAGCGCAAACTGCGTTGTCATGGGCTGGGACTTATGTCTTGATCGAAAAAGTTGTTGATCAGTACAAATTAACCGACTGATATATACAGTCAACTCTCGCCTTGCGGACACCCCGTTGTTATGGACACCTGTTATTACGGACAAAATCCAGTCCTCCCAACGGTGGAAGCTATAGAGGTTTGACTGAAACTGATGACTCCCGCTATTGCGGACTCTCGCTATTACGGACTCCAAACTACGTCCCGAGGGTGTCCGTCATAACGAGAGTTGACTATATATGTATAAAATTTTATGGTGCAAAAATCGTCACTATTTTCTTCCACCTTCAATTCGTTTTGGACCTTCCTTGTCTTCCTTGGCCGGGCTGAAGGTAATGACTTCTTGTACGAGTTATAAACGTCGTCAACTTTTGTCTAAAAAAGGACAAAATAATAATAAATCGACTTTTTTAACGAAGGTAACACTAAACAGTCTTGCGACTGACAAACCTGTTGCCCTCGGATCCCAGATCGAATTGGAATTTAGAAGTGTTGGTTTTTGAGGATGGAGGAAAACCGGAGAGCCCGATCCAAAAACGTTTAATAAGGACAAATCATTTTGTCCTACCAAAAATAGAGCAATTGAAGTACAGTGGATTTCTCGAACCTCCACGGGAAACGAAAATTGGTTCGAGAAATCGGGAACTTCGAAATATCGGGGGTAAAATTACAGTGAAAACAAGTCAAAACAACTTCGGGTAATCGGGGTTTTTGAGAAATCGAGGGTTCGAGAAATCGAAGTTCCACTGTAATCTTTTTTGGGTCAGTGAAGTTTTAATATTTAAGTGCTAATTATTCTTTAAAATTGTTGGACTCGAAAAGAAAGCATTAAAATTATGACTGGATCATGCCGCACTCTTAAACTAACATTCTGAATGAGAGGGGGAATGAGATATTCACTCCACATGACGTACAAGTGAACAAAATACAAATAAAACTCACACATATAAAACTCACCTATTTCTCCTCAGAAACCAAGAGCGCTAGCAATGGAGCGGTTGTCTAAAGGCTAGATCAACGAGTATTCATATGCGGCGAGCCTTGGTGAATAAGCGGATCCTCTATGTTTATACGGAGAATGACATTGGCGTTTTTAAACAAATACGTGGCAGCAGCTGAATGTTCAATTAAGTAGTCTTAGGGTGCTGTGTTTCGTAAGCTTTACGCGAATCCTTGCATGCAGTTAAATAGTGCATGTCAGTCCAGTTTTAAAAATTCCGAGACTATGCTGCAGTTAAAATATAAATAAAATATCTAAACGATTGCGACACAACATCTGCGTTGACTTTTATTAAATCGATCGATTATGCGCGAAATTAGGTTAAATATTCAATAGCCAACGAATTGAGACACTTCAAATTCGCTCTCATGTAAATTGGCTCAAGAATCCACAATAGCACTAGTCGGGTATTGGAAATCGAATAGCGCAGATCTTCGGTCAAACTGAATTCTTGTCTCTCGCATGGATTTCTTGGTTTACCTTTTCGTAACAAAGAAATATTATGAAATAAACAAGATACTACGCACGCTCTGATTGGCTCAAAACCATTTACCATAACTCTATGGAAACATAGAAAATTGCTTCGTGCTTTTATCTCATAAAAACAAGTCAGATGAACCGGGTAAAAAAATTATTTTGTCCCGTTTTTGCACACGATAAACTAGCGAATCTTAATTATCAAGACATAGCATCTTGCGTGAATGACAGTTTAATGGCTAAAACGGGCTAAAATAACAAAATTGTGTGATTTTCAAACATTTGGTCGGCTCCAAGGCAACACTTCGGCTTCTTTGAAGATTGGCGAAAATTTGGCAATTCGCAAAAAATTGGCAAAACATTGAAACTGGGGATCGCACTGTATTTTACGATTTTTACGTTACGTGTTGACAGTTTTGATACTTGAATAAACAAAATTGGCTGTAGTGTGACCCGTACCTTCGGAAACACAGGGAAAACGTTTTCTATTTGGTATCAGTGTGAAATATGTATTTTCAATTTGGCTGAAACAAATAATGTAAATTTGCCTAATTATGGCAAAAACGCTTTTAAATGCCCGAACTTTAAGGTTTTATTTTTGTCAATTTTATAAATTAAAAGCGCGAAAACTTATTATTAGAAAGAAAAAAGATAAATTAACAATTTGCATGACTGATCAGGCGTATCGCGAAAAATTTTCCCGCGGAATTTTTAACCAGACTATTTTGCCACCATTTTCAAGAATTCTAAACCTCTTGAAAATAAAATGCATTTTTGGGGGATTTGATGAATGCAAATGAAGATAGTTTATATATTTGATATTCCATCTGCGGTTTCCGAAGTTCCAGTGCAGTTTCAGTAATTTTAATTTTACAAATCTCATCATCTGTAGCTGCCTAAATTCTGCCATGAATCTTGAATTCCAAAAAGAATCCGGCATTTGATTCTCAATATATGACCATATATGGTGATCAACAAGTAATTTCTCCAGACAACAGTGACAAGGGGATACTGCTTTGATGTTCCACAAAGTAACTAGCATTAAGGAGAACTTGTATTTCGATCTTAGCTTGAAACTAAAGCGGTTACGTTTTAAGGTAATTCCGTCGAAATAAAAGTTGCACTAGAAAGTTTCTGAAACTTTCCCTAGTTGAACATTGCGATGTAATATTTAAAAATATAGAATAAAAAGAATAAGTCACCAGCCCCGCGAAAGAGATATAATCGACTAAAAATACCTCATAATTCCTTACAAAATCAACCAAAAACACGTATTTTTTCACGTTTCCAGTGATTATTAATTTTTATGCACTGAGAATTGGTCTATACTCCTTGCATAGAAAGAACATGATTACTAGACTTAAATATGCGAAAAAAATTATAGGTCACCACGAGAAAACGATCATTTACCTCTCTGGCGAGCATAGCCACAATGAAAAAGCCGCCATTTTTTTAATGTGCGCGAAATTATGCGCAGAAATGATGCGCAGTGCAATACTAAGGAATCACCTTAATTTGTTTGTAAAAAGTACTAGTAGTCAGGCGCGGCGCAACCGACCGCGTAGTACTGGACCGTGCATGACGTAGCCAGAATGGCGTAACAAAAAACCATGTGCATGCTTAACTAAAACGAAACGAGTTATAAACCTTGTGAAAAGACTTACCTCATAAACTGCATATCAGTAATATCTGAAAGCAAAGAAAAAATCAGAACTCAGATGTGTTGGAAATGGAAGACCGTCCGTGACAAATGATGGTACGTTCATCATTTTCATTGAGACAACGGATATAATAATATGCAATGGATAAATATATAATTTATTCTGTTGCAGTGTTATGTTAAAAAAAGAAAAATTGATAATGATGTCCTCTATGCTAGCTTCAATCATTTTCTAAAGGGTCATCATTTATTGATCATATACACCTGATTGCAATAACGTTGTCATAGAAAAAAGAAAAATGAAAAAAGCAAATAGGAATTAATTAGGCATACAAACTACATTCATGTCGAAGAAACGGCCTCAATATCAATATTGAAAAAGAGTTTCGGGAAGTCGCTCAGTCATTACTTATTCTTATTATATGGCTGGCTCCATGAGACGGCAAGATGAAGCAAATCATGTGCTGTGATTGGCTACGCGCGCGGTCAAGATGGAGCCATCTTGACCGCTCAGGATTTCCCGCTCCGTTCCCGCAAGAAAACTATTTTCCCGCGTCCTTCTAGTCATATAATAAATCCTTTATTGACCAAGCATGTTCGGTCAAGATGGCGGGATATATAAACAATAGCCTCCATTTGGCTTCAAAAATATGCTCGGATATTTGTCCGCGGACATTATCTGTTCCGAGAAGCGAACAGTTTTCCGAGAGCGAAGCTCGAGGAAAACTGTGAGCTTCGAGGAACAGATAATGTCCAAGGACAAATATCCGAGCGTATTTTTGAAGCCAAATGGAGGCTATTGTAGTTATTATCCTTCAAATATTTTTTTCACAAGGCCGCTCTGTTTGCCGTGGAAGATCTCGGTCGGCCAAGCTGTTAAACATCAAAATAATTCTGTTGGCGTTCAAAAATATTTCTAGTCTGTTCAAAACAATCAGTTTTATTTAATTTAGCAATTTATTTGAGACGAAAACTGAACCTGCGAACGTGAAATGCAAATTTTCAAAACTGGGGAATATCACTTGGGGAATATCACCCGGATATTCCCCAGTTTTGGCTGCGTCACGTGACGTGTTTAGACCAATCGCGGGCGAGAAAATTTTTCGATGGATTATAATGGCCATTATAATATACTCAACAAAATATGCAGCTTCTGATTGGTCAATGACGAATGCATAAATAGGTTATAGAGTGCAATACGGAATTGTGATAAACGGTTCCGGACAAGTAGAGACGTTTTTGCCCCTTAATGGCATTGAAATAAGCTTTCAAGTTAATGGTTAAATGTTTTCTAAACTATAGTACTGTAATTCATTCAAAAAGTTCCCGTTTGGTTTGCCTGCGCGTTCAAATAAAACATGTGAGCACTTTGGAAACCAGTGAAGCGTTTCATGTGCAGAGTAGCGTGATGGCCGCAGCAAAATTTTATTGAGAATATTATAAACAAAAAATCGTATGAACTGCTCGTGCAATTAGTGATTTATGGTCACTCGTGATGTTTTGAAAGCTCTCAAATTGCACTCGCCTAACGGCTCGTGCAATTTTGAGAACTTTCAAAACATCACTCGTGCCCATAAATCACGAATTGCACTCGCGTTCATACGATTTCCTATACATATCCCGCCATCTTGACCTCACGCTTGGCCAATAACCCATATCTCGCATAAATACAACTTCTCGAAGGCATGGAAAATATATGTTCAAAATTAGAATCGTGCCTTGTAATTAATGTTGAGCCACGTTTGTTTACCACAATGTTAACTTGTCAAATTAAAGGGTTTATATGACTTATATGTCACGCTATTTTTTGTTATTCCTTTCCTGTATTATTTTTTACGAGCATTAAACTCAAGCATATTATAAATTCAAAGATGGAATTTCACTTACATTGAAACACAGATGATTTCTTATAGCATCATTTATCACTTGTTTCATAAAAATGGACTATTTTAAGAATAGTTTGTGTGCAACAGAATTGCCGAAAATAGCGTGAAGGTACGTTGAATGTCTTAGAAAGATCTCGGGGTTGTTTTTATCCTAACACACCATGCAGTCAATAAATCCGAAAAGAAAATAACAGGAAGCTCTCAAACGTAAAATTGAATGCATCATTCTTTTTGTTTAGTATCGGTAAACATTTGGCCCATAAAAAAGCATATGATTAACAGTCACGTCTTTCGCCGTACACTTGCAGGTGTTTCAGGCAAGAGCTTTTAGCGGGAGAGGAAGGACATGTCATGACGAACACGGAAAGTACGTACGTTCGTACGCTCGAATTGCTCGAATTGATTTTTGAAATAAATTATTATTATGATATCCTCCCAAGGACATTAACGTCATTGTCGTAAAGTTCCCTACCTTTTCAACTCGACAGAGTTTTTGATGAATGTTTGACACCGTTTTGTAAATTTAACATTCTGATGGCTTCGATTTAAACTAGCAAATCAAATTGCAAGAATACACCGATTCAGGCTATTACCGGAAGTTGCATGGAAGCGAGGCCTAAGGGCTAAGGATGGCGCGAATCTCAAAACTTGCAGTAGCAAAACATGGACGAAAGAGCATTACGAGAGATAAAGCTTACACCAAACGATATCCCGTGTTCATCCGTTGAAATAAAATTCTGGCTTAAGTGTAGAAGACTAAACCAACAAGGATTAAAGAAAGATCTCGTCGAAAAGTAAGTTTCGTAACATTTGTCGTGTGGAAGGTTTTTCTTGCGAGCCGTTCCATATAAAACCTCTGAAGCCGGCTTTTTATACTTCTTTTTCCCCAGAGTGAAAGCATTCAACTCGATCCCTTACTACAGGGACAAGGTGTATGACCCTGATCCTGATAGAAGCTACACGAAGGCAAAGCTTGACAAGCTCAAGCGGTCAAATGATACAGTAGAGAGCACGCTCGAACAAACAAGCTCCAGTAATTCGCCTTTCGATAGCTTCCCGCCGGACGAGTCCACGTTATTTTCGGAAGACTTTTCTATTTTACCTTCATTTGTACCAATGGACGCCTTTGAACAAGTTAAAAATTCTGGGAAATCAGTTATGAAGTTTGTCAATGCAGACGTTGTCATAAACTCGAATGACAAAGGCCTTCGCATGATGAGCTTTGTGTATGATTTACAAGTATATAACAGCGCAGAGAAAAGTCTGATATATTTGCGCGCTTGTTGTTGGGCGCCCTACAAAAGGAACGTTAAGTACAAGGTAAAATTGGTTCTTAACCAAAAGGGAACCCCTAAGATTGTGGCAGCAAAGTGTGATAGATATTCCTGATCTACAAGTATCCCTTAATGCTCAGTCTACTGGTGAGCCACATGTGCAGAGAATATCAATTCCCCTGGACAACACTGACCCAAGTGCAAGAAGGGTTACAGTCAACTTCTTCTTATAGAACAGCTGTTCCCCCTAGCTTACTCAAGAACAACAACCACCAATACAATCAAAAACATTTATTGAAACACTTACAGATGAGCAAAAGCACAATGAAATGGCAACAAGAGGGCAATCAGTCAACCCTGTTTGGTTTGAACAAAAGCAGAACAGGATAACTGCCAGTATCTGCCAAGATGTATTTTCCCATATTCATATCCAAAGGTCAAAGACACCAGAAAATCTAATTTCAAAAAATTACAACAAAAGGGAGACCTTACAAGCAAGTGAGCTATTTACAAGCTAAACAACTTAATTATAACAGTAAGAGTATGATTTATGGCATTGAAAATGAGCCAGTTGCAGCCAATTTGTACAAAGAATACCTTTTATCATTACCAGATGTGAAGGAAGTCATACTTCAAGAGGTTGGCCTAATTGTAGACAAAGATAATACAGTTCTTGCAGCAAGTCCTGATAGAAGTGCAACCATTGAATATCAAAATGGTGACATTGGGCATAGAAATGTAGAAATAAAATGTCTCGAGTCAAAGCAGGATGCCTCACCTACGGTTGCCATCAAAGATCATCAAAAGGAAACAAGTTTTGCATTTATGGAAACAAACTCTTCCTATGAAGTGAAAGAAAAACATCAATACTGGTTTCAGTGCCAAATCAGCAGATGGGAATCACTACACTTCCATTGACTGACTTTGTCATTTTTACCGTCCAACTTCAGATATCCCATTTTGGTTCTGAAGGTCACATCATCATCAAGATGGCAATATGAAATTAAACCAAGTTTACTTGCTTTTCATGAGAAATATATCAAAAGCAAGAACACTCAATGACTCTAGAACAGAACATTATTTTTAAAATTCACTTGAAGGGGTATCCTAAACTAGCAGGCCCAAAAGGGGCTCTTCAGACACTTGTATATAGTATTCTGCTGTCTAAAGATAAGATTTTAGTCTTGCACCTTGTCTGGGGAGAAAGGTGCTTTCAGTTTGATATTGTTCCAGTGTTCTTTGAATGTAAATATCTATACAAACTAAAAAATTAGTTAAAATTTCTCTAGACAGAAATGATTGGATTTTGAAAGTTGACTAACAATGCGCGCACAGTCCAGATCTGATTTATAGATCCATAGCTAGAAAGAGGCAGAACTTGATTAAATATATTCCAAGCCTTTATCCACTTTGAAAGGAAGACCTTTTGTCTGAGATCCCAAATCTCGGCAACTAAGTCTTTCTCCTGTGGTTTGTCTTCTGATTCGCATGAACGGTAAACTGTCTCCTTTATTACTTCCCCCGATGGGCCCGCAACTGATAATATTATTCCAAGCTTATTGTCTACACGTACTTTAGCTCTTTCGGACCTCCCACTCTCTTTATCGTGATCCACTGACCATGCAAAAACGGAAGGAACAGCGTTCTTTACAAGATCATGCCTTCTGCTAGTTAAAGATTTTTTTATAATCTTTCGCAGTAAAATGTTCCGAACAGCAGAAGAGTGATGTGTTAGAAGCGAATTTTCCGTTGCCACGTTTCATCCTTAGCTCCCATATTTTCCTCTGACTTTGGTCTAGCTGAAAAGCGTGAAAAATAAGATCTTTCCGATTGTCAGAACAATTGTTACATAGCGCTGCAGCGCAACACTTGTGACTCGTGTATTTTGACTCCGCCATGTTTGTTTACGATAGCCCTTAGGCCTCGCTTTCATGCAACTTCCGGTAATAGCCTGAATCGGTGTATTGTGAGAGGCGAACATGTCAGAATGCGAACATGGAGCTTGACAACTCCAACTCTCATAGTTCTTGCATTTTTATTGGCCAGTTGGTGAAACGAAAGCCATCAGAAAGTTGTCAAAAAATTCAGCAAAAAGTATGTCGAGTGGCAACGGTAGGGCGCTCTTCACTATAAAATTTAGACAGCGACTTCTATTTTAAAAATATAAATGTCGATCATATTATTGAAATAGCAAAAAAAAACTTAGGTTGCCAGAATTGTTCGCGGTGATGCTGTCTGCCATTAATAACAAATTTGTCAAAAATAAAATAAAAGTTACTCCGTTATATTGCCATTGTTGGAACAGCAGAGTGCAACTAAAACGTGTAAGCCGCGCTGCTTTTAAGGGAAGAAAACCCAACCGTATTATAATTACACACGTTTTAGTGACTACTTTTTGAAATAAATCTCAATAAATTACTAAAAATTAAAATTCCACCAAATTCCATAAATGTTATAGCAGGTGGAACCGCCAACACGTAACCAAATCCTTTAAAGTTAACGAATATTTGAAAAAGCCTTACTTTGGGTAAAAACAAGCACATTGTCAAATAGCACTTTTTACTAGAAAATTTTCAGTGAGGACTAGACTGCAAAACAGTCCGTATTTTCGCGCGAGAGTGTCGGGCTGAACGCGGCCGAAGGATCTGGAACGAGCGTGAAATTACGAGTGGGATTGGGGAGAGACGCTATAAATACGGACTGTCGCCTTTCCATACATGAAATCCGTTCCGAATTCTGCGTTGCTGGAGAAACGCAAAATTCCGATTGGTCCGTTTTCGACGTAATCTGTCATCGGACATCATTATCGTCTCCGGAGGCCTAACCACAAACAGCGTCAAACATCGATCAGTTCGCGGGCGGTAAGACAGTCCGGACTTTGATAGATGCGCTTGCAAGACAAAAGCAGGGAGTTTTTGATCGCTGTACTTAGTCCAGTCAAGTGATACGATGTCGACCAAGATTACAAAATCAACAGATTTAGGAAAGTCAACGATCATTGTTATTATTCCGTTCGAAAGCGATGAGCTGATTAACTCGAACAGCTGGAAAGCGTGTTGTTTTGCTCCACCGGGATTCTCGACTCGCCAAATTTTGCTTGAATAATAGCAAAGTTCCCCACCTTCAACGGACACGAAGAGCAACATTTTGAGGACAAACGAGTTCCTCCGTCCACGGCTAGCGGAGACCGTTTTGTCATGCGGATTAACAAATAAATTTTCGGATGAAATGCGTTACCAGTCACATAATCGGCAATTATCTGAGGAAGAAGGTCATAATTTTAGGATTTCTCGAATAGAGCTCAGTTATTAGGCGTAGGAGGCCTCAACAACGAATTTTTCGCCACATTGCCAATGACTCTAGAAACGAATACACGCAGACAAAAGTGAAGTGAAGTGAAGTGAAGTGTCACGTTCAGGTCACGTTTATGGTATCGAATTCACTGTAGTTGCATGGAACTGTTAAGGAATTTTTGACACTTTAGCGGAAGCATCAGACCCCCTGGTCGGAACGAATTCGTTGTATGAAAATGGGACAGTCTCTCTTTTCTCGCCTCTTGCGAGGCTCGCGCGTGGATTATCGGCGCTTCGCGCCTCTCAATTCGCGCGTCGCGCACAATATCTCGAGAAAAGAGAGACTGTTTTGCAGTCTAAGTGAGGACAGGCTCACACACAGAGTATTCTTTGGACGGAGGAAGGACTGGATCAACTGGAAGCAGGAGCCCATTGGGCTCCTGCTGGAAGTCAATATGGACGTGACACGCGCACGGCATATCGGCCTCACATGATGGGATAATGTCCAACTATCAAAATGGTTTGCGGAAGTCACAATATATATATATATATATATATATATATATATATATATATATATATATATATATATATTGAACATGCAGAGAACATTTTAAAAATATTTTAGACTCAAAACTCGCTAGCTGGATAAGAAACTGGTCAATTGCAAGCTGTATTGATCGTCGTTGTTAATTTGCAGAAAATAAGCGGTTGTCATGAACGGTTGTCATATAATGCCTGAGGCGATGGACAACACGCGGGGACATTTCGTGATCACACGATATAACTTAGTTACGGTATCGGCTTCACTTTTTCGATCAAGGAAAATTCCAATTTTATATTTTCTGGATAGCAAACGTTATCTGAAATATACTAATATACTAAAAACATAAGCGGTTTTTCTTGTTGTTATTGTTTGTGTCTGTGATAAGACATGGATTAATACTAACTCATATTAGTCGACGTGTTTTGCAAACGGCAGCAACTAATTTCCATATTGATGCTTTCAAACCCAGCAGGGACAGCTTTACAATTCACTTCTACATGGGATAATATTTGGACATTTCTTTACAAATTTTGTCCTGGGCTTATCACAATTCTCTTCTTATGACCCGTTTGTCGATGCTTGCTTGAAAAATTTAGAAATTGGCCACCGCAGGGAGTACGTTGACAGAGTTTATAATCTCAGTTATAAAAGTGGCAGATGGTAGGAACAAGTCATATCTTTTTTAAATTTATACATAGTCCCATTACTACGTTCATCGCAATTGAAAACTCGCTAGAAAATCTGTAATAAAAGGAGATGCGCTGACACAAAGACACGGTCTACCTTGTGATTTGGCATAATTTGGGTTTTCATTCGTAAATTTCTAGCGTTATACAAACAGGCAAAGTTTTAATTTAATACAATACAATTTTTTAATTGTATACTAAACGGACATTTTCCCTCCGGTTTATAAATTAATTTTAGTTCCATATATCAGTACTACAACGCTATTCGCACTCGGCCCCTATGCATGTATAGCGTACAGATGATGCCTATGCGGCATCCTTTTGGTTGTCATCTAAGACAGCAAATATACATTTAATCAGTTAATTTAAAAGTTCGCTTCCCTTTTTACGTTCAGTTATAAAGCAGACACGAAAACGCGGCCAAAAGTGAACCTTAAATCGAACCACCCTCCGAGTTGTCATCATTATTCTTCCATCAGAGCGGCCACGACCCAAACAACATGTTTCAAGCACTTTAAATTACCCTACAAATTTTTAGACATAATGTAACGGGACCCAGAACCAAAAGAAGTAAATAATCAAGCCAGGAATATCCTACTAAACACCTATGGTTCGCTAGACCTCGTTAAAGAAGAGGATTTCGCAATTAATGTTCTTACCTACTTAGTGATGATTCAGCCACAGACATGCATGATAACATCACTTCAAATTCGTCAGATTACCCAGCGACTTTCTATAGCCAATGTAAAACGAGACACAGAACCAAGAAAATATGGTTATTCAAAAGCACAAATATTGTACACGGAATCAATAATGATGTTTTATCCTGTGGACAGGTGGAAAAGCTTCATCCTTTTGGAATAGTGCTTGCTTTGCTCTCAAAGGCTGGGCGTTGCTATGGTTCTGCGTGTGTGATAAGGTACACAGCAGATCCTAATTATCATCCATTATATGTTATGCTTTTAAGGGAAATTTAGTTCTTAGGTCCAAACTCTCAAGAAAGAATTCTCGCCATATGGTTAACAATAAATTGAAAAACGATGCACAATTTCATCATGTCGTAGTCAGTTTTCCAAAATACATTCCTTTTTAGACGTGCTTTTAACTTATAACTTCTATATTTTAGTTTTTATTTCTTAATATTTATCTACTACAATGTTTGTAAATTTTGTATATATTATCATTTTCAATTTTTATCTTTTTATCCATGTAAAGCGCATTTGATCATTTAAATATGAAATTTGCGGTATATAAATTTTAAATATTATTATTAATACTTGTTTCTTTGTCATTATAATTTTTTTTTTGGAGTAGATTTTAGTAATGATCGATCGATTGGCAGTATAACTGACTAATATAGCTGGGGAAATTATAATTATGATAATCTTTAACATAAAAAACATTTTCCGCTATTAACAGGCGTTGATAATTTCCATTGAACGTCGTACGTTCAGTGAAACCTATATCTCCTATATGTATACTAAGTGGATCGCGACCAAAGCCGGAATTTGAATGATAATAGAAGTGAACCATGAACGCATAGATAAAAAGTTAACAACGGATTTTAAAGGCCGTGGCAAACGAGGAAACATTGTTGCGGACGCAAATGTTTCGGCGAGCAAACGGGGAAACATTTCTTGCGGACGCAAAATGTTTCTGAAAGAATTCAGAAACATTTTTTGCGTCTCGGACGCAAAATTTGTGTCCACAAAATATATTGCGTGCGCGGGCAAGCGGGGAAACATTTGCGTCCGCAACAATGTTTCCTCGTTTGCCACAGCCTTAAAGTATGAAAAATTGTGTTTTGTGAGATGTGAGATGGCCAGAGAGACGGATTTATATGAAGGTTTATACACCAAATAGAAAACGTTTTCCGTGTTTCCATAGCAGAGTTATATATGGTAACATGAGCTAGTGGAGTTTGGGAGAACGAGAAATGTTGTGGAAACACGAGCCTCAGGCCAGTGTTTCCACCTGACAGCAATTTCGAGTTCTCCCAAACTTTCACGAGTGACGTGTTTACCATAACCATATGGAAACACAGAGGGAAACCTTTTTTTATGAAATAAAAGCATGAAGCAATGTTTCCATAGAGTTATGGTAAATAGTTTTGAGCCAATCAGAGCGCACGTAGTATCTTTTTTGTATTAGCAACAATATACGTTTAGTAAGCTTGAATTTAAACGCTTAAAATTTGTTTAATAAATCAATGACATAAATATTAAAAGATATTTGTTACGGAAATGTTACCCTGGGCCAAGAGGTTCTCTTTCTTCTCTTTCTCAATCAAATTCGCTTCAATCGCTTCGATCGAGTTCATTAGAATAAGTTTCCTGTATCTGATTTACAGAATACTAATTAATCTTATTAGAATTCTGTATTAATTCTGCCCCTCCCGGCTTACAGAGGAATACACGTGCACGTGACTTGAATACGAGGCATTGGTTGGTCATACCCCTGATGAATCAGTAATTAATGAATTTTACAGATATTTTTATTATATTAAACAATGGAGTGTTTATGTGGAGGGCGGAAAGTTGCCAACGGAAATGTTATGTTCCGGAAAACAAATATTAGCCCGAGAAGGAAGTTCGAGGGACTGTAGCCATAACATTTCCAATGACAGCTATAAGCCCATAGGCCCGAGACAAAAACACTGAAACGACATGAATTGGAGCTTTCGAATTTTGCATTGAGATGTACGAAGTTGAACTTAAACTTGACTTAGTCAGTTAAAACTTCAAATTAAGTTTTGTAGTAATAATGTTTGCAGAAAGGCTAAAACAGAAGAAAGAAAGTAATTGAAATGTTTATTATTTGAGCGAAAATGTTCCGTATATATTGTCGCCAAACCGTCGATTTTCTGGCGAGTGCCTGTCAGATTCATATGCCTAAAATAGCTCTTTCTGGTTAGCGCGTTGTCCGTAGTTGTTTATTTCAGTATGAAAATTTAAACTCTAGTATTACCGCTTTATATTTTCTCTACAAGTGTGTTGATTACTTCACAAACACATGAAAAGTAGTTATTTGAAGCCAAAGTCGAGCGATTTTTCTCTAGGCTCTCTCTAGTCCGTCCCTAGCGTAGCCAATCATGCAGATTGCAATATTCGTTATACTGATAGACTACTCGTAAATGTCTACTAACATAGTAATATCTAAAACAAAGAACGTAGAGGCGCCTTTGTCATTGCGCATGCTTTATCGGCAGATTGCATGAAGCACTTCATTTCATTGCCCACCTTTTCTCTACAACAAAAATTGCTCCACTAAGATAATCAGAATTATAGAGTCAGTGCATGCCCGGTGCCTTTTTTGTTTTGAAAATTTGTGGACTTATCAAATCGACAAGCCACAATGAGTAAACTTATGCGATAACCCTACACTGAAAAATGAACTTTTAAAAGTACCACAAGTTGTTTTTCATAAAAGAGATATAATACCAAACGAAAAGGGGTCAAACATTTTAAAGGGAATCTCGGCTGAAAAACAGTTTTAGCTCCAGTGTATACTTAATGGTTTTCTTTAACTAGTCTTGGGGTTTTAAGTCGATATCTCTGTAACTGGTTCGAGTGCGAAGTGTTCGATTTTCCGTTTAAATATCCCGCGCGCCGCCATGTTTCATCATGGAGTTTGTGACGTCATTGCGTGGTCGGAGATTTAAATTTAGAGTCTACGGAAGAACATTTCGCGGTAGAACCGTACATCATTGAACCGGAATGTGCATTAGAAGCACGTACAGATCTCTAATTCCACGCAATGCTGACTTTAGCCGACGTATTGAAAACGCATGACCACGCATTGACGTCATAATCTCCCATCAAACTTTGCGAAAACAAACATGGCGGCGCGCGGGAAATAGCAGAAACAAATAGCCTAGTATTCAAACCAGTTAAAGAATTATCGACTTCAAACCCCTAAACCAGTTTTACAAAAACAACAACTTATGATTTGGAGCAAAACTGTTTTTCAGCCGAGATTCCCTTTAAGCTACATTTTTTTTGTTTATAGGAATAAAAGGTTTGTTTTTATTAAGCGGGAGTAGGAAGAACGTGTAGTTAAGTAATCTCATTTTGCAGATGCAACTGAACGCAATTAATTAAAGACTGAGTTTTAACATTTCCTTTATGTCAGGCTAAAGCAAATGAAAAACATTTCACTGATTTGCATAAACTGTATATTGTTTATTCGGTTTAGTCTAATGAATAATACTCTCTTCCACTGCACCGGAGATAAATAACTAATCTACGGTATAATCATGCGTCCGGGCAACTTAGTGACTGCTCCGGTGCAGATGAAACTGAAGAAACTATCACTTCTGAAAAAGTGGAATCGTTTTATAGATTAAAGTCCAACAATATATAAGTCATTTTGGCTTAAATTATCTTCTTACCTAACAAAATGAAAGCATAAGTTACCTTCGTATGTGCCAAATTATCCTAATCTCGTACTTTTCGAAATTACGTTTACAGACTGGCTGTCAACATAGTCAACTGCTCCAGTGACGATTGTCAGTAGTACTTAAAGGTACTACTTCGAATTCCCGGATGGCGCATCTTGAAAAATTTAGCCTGCGGGCCGCCGCAATCCGTCTCATGATCAATCTTCGCCAATCTTGACCCATCCTTGTTTCTGTCTGGTTTATTCAGTTACCTTTTTCGTGTTTTTCTACCTCATTCAACTGTTATTTTGAAGTTTCTTGGGATTTGAAGGAAATTTTATTTATATCATACGTCATGTATCGTGACACAGCTCCTTCAAAGTCACTCAGGTTGACAGTCGAGGAAATTTAATTTGCCATCGTCAATGAGTGGATTTTTTTCAGCTGGCTGAAGCATTTCCCTCCTTCCCACAGTATTTCAGACTATATTACATTATTAGTTGAGAAATGAATATAAATTAGTGAAAATAATTGGCATAACTTAAAGACTCCAAAAAAATGCCAATTATTACATTATTACTTTCACTAAATTGTCTCAGAGAAAAATTATTACTTTAAGTTTTTTAGTAATTTTTCATCAGGACAATTGGAAAATAACTGACGAAGAACAGCTATTTTACCAAAACGTTAACCTATCAATTCGCGTTTTCTTTCTAAATGCATGCGTAGAGTCATTTGTGTATTAACTCAGACAATATTGGTAGAACTATCGTTAGCAGTTAAAATACTGTAAAATTTCTACACAAGATAGTTTTCGATCACATGGTTTGTGTTTGAAATTTACTTGTTAACCTTCGGCCATGCCCATTCGAGAATAAGCTCTGCAGTGCCGGAAATCTTCACGATTTGTCGTTCGGTACTGATCCTGACTGTAAATACGTTTGAGCCATACCCGGCTGTATTTGGCCTTCACTTTTCAGTTCAAAGTTAAGATTAAGGGTTCTCAATACCATCTTCTTCCGGCTGTGCTCAGCTGCAGAGTATTGTGTTGCGGTGTTTGTGTATGTTTGATCAGCGTATTGGGTTGATCCTGCACTTTCTGTGTGAAGCGTGCAAATGGCGTGTAGACGAATTCGCGCTTTCAAACTCCTATCGAACGCGCAGTAGATAATGGGGTTAATCGCCTCGTTGATGAAAGTGCCGAACATAGAAATCTCGTGCAGAACGTGTCTTCGGTGAACGCTTCCTGTGCCAGATACAATCCGAACAATGCTCAGAACAAACGTCGGAAGCCAGCACACGATGAATGCTGCTGCAACCAAACCAGAAGTTCGTGTTACGCGTTTCTTGTTCTGGCTGATAACGGAATGCGGTGCAGCAGGGAAGTTCTCTACTCCAACCAAAGGGCTTCTCCCCCACATTATCAATGTCACGTGAAAATAACACCAACATAAGACCACGAATGGAATGAGTAACACAGCGACAAACTCGATTGCCTCGTATAGTTTGTCCAGCCAATCGATCGGAATTGCGTTTGGCGTGCATACCATTGTGGAATCGATCTCTTGCACCTCAAACATATATAGATAAGGGCTTGATATGATGGCGGGAACAAGCCACGATAAAGTTATCATTTGCCTGACAATCCTTCCTTCCATCTTGGGAAGATAAGGACGAGCCAGGCTGCGAAATCGATCAAAAGCAATCAACGCGTGCGTGCAGACCGCTGTGCCAGAAACAGCAATTTCAATGAACTCGATGATCTTGCACAGCGCTGTTCCAAATATCCACTCTTCGAGAAGTGCGGCGGTAAATTCACAAGGAATTATTACGATACCAACGATGAGATCAGAAAGCACTATGTTCAGAATGAACTGATACGTTGGACGATTTTTAAGAAGCTGCTTTCTGCACTTTATGAGGACATAGGCTACAAGTGCGTTTCCCAATACAGTAATAACAAATATTATAGCAAGGAAAACAGCTTTGGAAATATCTGAAGCTGAATATGCCATGACCTGTAATGTTCAGCGCAAGACCAGAATTAATAAACTCGACAGTTAAGGTAGGAAGAAGTTGTTAATAATATATGCGTGCAATTTGTCAACATAACTAACACCTGCTGGAAAAAGTACGGGAAGTTATTTCATGATAATTCGCTGTAATATTTCTAAAACATTAACCTTGAATACAAACGTATGAAGCCGGGATTAAAAAGAAATAAACTGCTCATCGCATAGGTGAGTTAACTGAATTTTCTTAGGATTACGCTGTGGCATAGGGACACTGTTGTGCTATAGATAAATAAAATAAAACATGAAAAACAGATAAGTCAAAACCATCTAGGCCTGCCTTGAAATTCAAATACTGCAGACCTTAATAAACGAAAAGTAATGTTGCACACTGGTCAGCAGCAATGAACAACGAAAGCGAGCTGTAGTTTATCGAGAAAAAGGGATCATGGGGTGATGAGACGTAAATATAAACAAACATACATTTCGTTTTCCTTACTTTCCTTTATTGCAATTTACATGCAAAACGTCGCTACATACTGCAGCCCGTCGTGAAAATTGACACGAACAATTAGAACAATCGTCAAGTTATGAAATTTGCAGGTAGTTTTCAGTAATATTCACGTGTAATTAAACCTTGAAGTCAAGCCCGTCAAGCGTCCCTCCGTTAAGGAAATTGAAGTCATGAATTCATTAATAGTAATTTCGTTTCATTCTTCGTTCCAAATTTCAAAATGATATTTAAATATTCAAAATGAGATTCGATCCAAAACTCGAATGTTGATTGGATTATGTCTAGCATTTAATTTTCGAGCATTTTAGTGAGGCAAAAGCATTAGGCATTATTCGAGCATTTTAATGGCGTTTTGGCTGAATAAATTTTTAGAGAAAATGAAAACTGAAGGATGAAAGGAATAAGTAAAGTAGGATCGATAACTTAAAGTTAGGACATTTGTTTTCTATAGGCGTTCTTGCTATACGTTGTTGTTACATTTGCATTTAAACATTGTTAGAAAGATAGGAAATATGAAAATAAACTGTATAATGAGGATTTTCCGAGCATTTTAGTGAGCTTTTTGGGATAGATCGAGCATTTTAGTGGTAAAAATGGAGTATTTCAGTAAGTTATGAGTTAGCATCGCCTAACAGGCGAGTGAGAATGTTGCGGAGATCTAGCATTTGACAGGTTTCCCGATATTTTCATAATTATGGCCTCAAATATCAACAGTGTTTTCTCCTCTTTCTTTCCGCCACTCGCTTTTCATTCCTCTCACAATACTGATCAATACTGGAGCATGCGCAAGGCGTTCGAGAAAACAACTGATGTTGCAATCTCGTTCCCAGAGTCCTCGTTACCCTTGTCCAGCGGTGGAGCGGCCAACAAGGACCTCTGGGATAGAGTGATCCGCCTGACTTGCGCATTGAGACCGGAAGTCCAAGAATCTTGGCGTAAATTAGTTGAAACATGGAGTCGAACACATGCGCAGTAGGGCCGGAAGTCCAAGAATCCTGTCATGGCGGATCACTCTATCCCAGAGTTCCTTGTTGGCCGCTCCACCGCTGGACAAGGGTAACGAGGACTCTGGGAATGAGATTGCTGATGTCGTTGACAGTTTACCTTTGTACAAATTAGAGAAACCTGACAAACGAATAATCAAAATAAATTTCCAGAAGTGAAGTCATTATTTCATGGCTTTGACTGTCAAAGAATGAACGAAAACCACCCTAACCTTGAAACTGTTTTGCCTCTGAGTTCCCGAGGCTAGGCCGAAAAGAAGATGAAAGAACATCTTGTGATTAGACAAATCACAAATGAGAATATCGATGGAATTTACCTTGATAGAAATCGAGGAGAAAAAGTGAAGCTATACCGTCACTAAGTTACATCGCGGGATCACGAAATGTTCCCACGTGTCAGTCGAACCTCCACTAACGGCCACCTCCCTACAACGGCCACCTCTCTATAACGGCCACCTCCCTACAACGGCCACCTCTCTATAACGGCCACCTCCCTACAACGGCCACCTCTCTATAACGGCCACCTCCCTACAACGGCCACCTCTCTACAACGGCCACCTCTCTACAACGGCCAGATAATTCTGCACCAGGCTTGGTGGCCGTTAATTTGTGGAGAGGTTCAACTTTAGTACCAATCTCGATCCCAGAGTCCTCCTTACTCTTATCCAGCGGAACGGGAAACGAGATACTCTGGTATAAAGCTTCCGCCATGACATGCGCAATAAAACCGGAAGTCCAAGAATCCTCTGTGCCTCCCTTTGAGGCATGGAGTCGAACATGGAGTCTTTATTCCACGAGGCTATTTAGTTTTCTTTCGAGAATTAAACTAGGAAAAAAGAAATTTAAAAAGGAGCAGTTCAAAGGGACGCACACATGCGCAGTCAACCGGAAGTCCAAGAAGCCTGTCATGGAGGAACGCTTTATTCCAGAGTATCTCATTGCCCGTTCCGCCACTGTATAAGGGTAACGAGGGCTCTGGGAACGAGATTAAACATTAAAATAAACTGCCCACAATTAAGGTTATTCCATCGAAATAGAAGTTACACTGGGAAGTTTCTGAAACTTTCCCTAGTTGAACATTGTGATGTAATGTTTCAAAATATGGAATAGAAAGAATAGGTCACCAGCCTCGCGAAAGAGATATAATCGACTAAAAATACCTCATAATTCCTTACAAAATCAACCAAAAACACGTATTTTTTCACGTTTTCAGTGATTATTAATTTCTCTGCACTGAGAATTGGTCTATACTCCTTGTATAGAAAGAAGATGATTACTAGACTTGAATATGCGAAAAAAAATGATAGGTCACCACGCTCGTTTACGAGAAAACGATCATTTACTTCTCTGGCGAGCATAGCCATAATGAAAAAGCCGCCATGTTTTTAATGTGCGCGCGCTAATTACGCGCGAAATTATGCGCAGAAATGTTGCGCAGTGCAATACTAAGGAATGACCTTAAGCAGTTAATGACCCGGTATAGCCATAATTGTTATTCAAATGTGCTAGAGCGGTTTTTAGTTGAGTCAGTCGTAAAACAAAAAAACAAAGCAATTACTAATTTTATTTATGTAAATATATTTGTACAATGTAATGTCACTCGACTCATTGGCGATTAGCTAGAGACCTAATAAGCCTCATTTGTTCGAGTATAAATAAAGTATTATGTATGATGGCCAATCACAGCAAACGTAAACAACAAAACGAACCAATGAGAACTCGAAGCAAATACACGCGATTGGTTTTGGTTTTGCATCTGATTTGGTTGAACTGGTGGCGCGAGGTTTTTAAAAATCAATTATACAGAGGGTAGTAAAGCAAACCAAAGCAATTCCGCGATTACTTTCTTTTCTTTCTTTTACTTTTGAAAATCGCTCTAAACCTTAAACAAAGTAAGCCATTATTTCAACAGCTTTATACATATATTTGTTGGCACATTAATGTCAAAAGTGGCAACATTGGCGATATATTTGCTATAAATATAACTCGGTTACCTTACCCACAAACGTACATCAAATTTCTTCAAATGTAACTGTCTTATTAAAACTTAGGTATACTTTTCTGCCATCAGTGCACAACCCTATCTAATTTGTAGCTTTCCTTAATAATAGCCCTTTTCACGGTTAACCTGAAATATTTGCATAACAATACAGCTAAACATAGAAGCGAAGCAATTTCGGGCACAAGCTGTAAAACATCGTGATTTTCTTGAGCTCCTTAAACTATGTTAGCATAAAAATAGTTTTAAAACCGGGAAGAACTAAATATGCAACTATTTTAGTTAAAGTTTGCCGTAAAGATCGTAATCCAATCTCCCTGTTGCTTATGAATGGCGATGGATTAATTATTATTTCATATTCATGCTAATCAGCCTCCCTGGCCCCATTTTAGAGTAAAAATTATTTTGAATTTTGCACATACTAACGAGGCTAGGGGAGGCTGTTTAGCATGAATATAAAAGAATAATTAATCGGCCGCCATTTATGAATAAGGTCTATAATTCATGAAACCATGCAGTCCTATCTCTTTGAAAATCAATTTTCAAATAATGAAACAAGGTGAAGGTTACCAAATGAGTGTGAGACGTTTGATATGAAATGTTCCGAGGAAATTTTCATAACAAAAACATTGTGTACTTTTCTACATCTCATTATTACAATTTCCCTTTATAGCTTAGCGAAACAATATCATTTTCATTAAAAGTGTTTATCGTAGAAGAGCAAAATGGAAAATCGTCAAAATATTATGACACGATTTCCCATCAGAAATAATGGACACTTTCGAGCCTTAATGCAAATTCTGAAGGAGATTAAGGATTTCTAATACTTGTTTTATATCACGTTATGTAATGGTTATTTTTTAAATTCCGAATTGAAATTATCACTTATGACTATGACATTTTCCATAAGCGTGCTAGATTTGTAAATTTCCTGGGTAATAACCAGTGTACTTACAACATGTCAAGTAATAAATATTGACTGATAATCATTGGACATAAATAAATTTACGTATAGCAGGTGTTACCATAGGTTGCGTCGGTACATAATCAAACGATTTCGAGGGTTAACAACTCAGTCTATCGCACGCCACAATGCCACTGCTGATTTCTTAGCTTCGCTGCCTAGTGGTCATGAATATGGCATTTACGGCGTCAGATGTTTCCAAAGCTGTTTTCCTCGCTGTAATATTTGTTATTACTGTCGTCGGAAACGGGCTAGTAGTCTACGTCCTTACGAAGTTCCGAAAGCAGCTTCTTAAAAATCGCCCAACGTATCAGTTCATTTTGAATATAGTGCTTTCTGATCTCATCGTTGGTATCGTAACGATTCCTTTTGAGTTTACTCGCGAACTTCTCGAAGAGTGGATATTTGGAACAGCGCTGTGCAAGATCATCGAGTTCATTGAAATTGCTGTATCTGGCACGGCAGTCTGTACTCACGCGTTGATTGCTTTTGATCGATATCGCAGCCTGGCTCGTCCTTATCTACCCAAGATGGAAAGAAGGATTGTCAGGCAAATGATAACTTTATCGTGGCTTGTTCCAGCCATCATGTCAAGTCCTTATCTATACATGTTTGAGGTGCAAGAGATCGATTCCAAGATAGTCTGTACGCCAAATGCAATTCCAATCGATTGGCTGGACAAACTATACGAGGCAATCGAGTTTGTCGCTGTGTTATTAATTCCATTCGTGGTCTTATGTTGGTGTTATTTTCACGTGACATTGATAATGTGGGGGAGAAGTCCTTTGGTGGGAGTAGAGAACTTCCCTGCTGCACCGCATTCCGTTATCAGCCAGAACAAGAAACGAGTAACACGAACTTCTGGTTTGGTTGCAGCAGCATTCATCGTGTGCTGGCTTCCGACGTTTGTTCTGAGCTTTGTTCGGATTGTATCCGGCACAGAAAGTGTTCACCGAGGACAAGTTCTGCACGAGATTTCTATGTTCGGCATATTCATCAATGAGGCGATTAACCCCATTATCTACTGCGCGTTCGATAGGAGTTTGAAAGCGCGAATTCGCCTACACACCATTTGCACGCTTCACACAGAAAGTGTAGAATCAAGCCAAAACGCCACTCGAACAATAAACACGGCAGCTGAGCACACACTGACTCAGATGGATGTCAGAAACCTTGATCCAACTTTACCAAGTGACCAACCGAATCACGAAAGAAGACGACATACACTAAATACATGATTTTCTTTCAGTCAGCTCAAGACTGAGAAATCATCCGGATAAAACGGAAAATATTTGGCACGGTCGAAAGCCGAAAAGCTAAGTTCGTAAATTTCAGCGATGAAATTTTGACCGACTCCTGTTAACGTTGAGATAATTTTGAATCCTTTCTCCCAGTATAACTTGTGTCACTGACTGAATAATATCTTCTCATTGCGTTTCTACCAAGCTTAGTACTTGAAAATGTACCTTTACTTTCCACACATGATCATTTTAGTTACAGTTACACAAACATGACCATATCACAATATGACTCCCAGTTGGCTTGATACCTCAGTTACGTTCATGGGTTCGAATCCCGTTTAACCTGAATTTTTTTCAGGCTTTCTTTTCGCAACTGCTTAAGTTGTGTACTTAACTGCCATGGTCTTTCATATGTTATATCTTTCACTCGCAGTTCAAATATATGATATCTCAGTTACAAACATGACAGCAAATATAAGATAATTCAAAATTGGTAAATTCCAAGTTGTGGCGACACTAAATTTGGATTGACTTAAACCTGCTTTGACCAACCCGGTAAACAAAATTAAGAGTACCTCGCGCTTTTCACAAATAAATGGTACATGTAACACTGGCGATAACACTCATTTGGTTTCGACATTAAAACTATTGAGTGAAAGGACATGTTTTCGAAAATAAATATTAACACACTGATTTTTAAAGACAATTTCTAACAGTAGAGACTGTATGATAGTTTTGCAACTGATAGTTTGGCAACTGGCTTTAAATTTCTTTAGAAAAAAAAAACAATACTTTTTTTCCATCTTACATGTGCACGTCTTGACTCATTGGCATGTAGATTAAGCACTTAAATTTTTTCTCGTGAAATTAAAAAACGTATTACCCATTAAAGCAAACAGAAAGAGGCGGATATTAAGCAATATAAACTTATGCAAATACGCAGAATGTGTTTCAGCCGTCCAGCAGGTTTAATTAAAAACAGAATCATAAAATAAATTTCACTGAACAACCTACGGTTGTGCCCTCTTAAGAACAGACTTCCTGTTAGCTATAGCTATAATAAAAATCGTTTAAATGTTTCTATAGCTTATTTTTTTACCTTTATTTTTGTTGCTGTTACTGAATGAAACAAGGTGTAATTTTGCAGTACTTTGTAGGACTGATTTAAGTTTGTAAGTAGGTGAAATTTCCAGCTTACTGTTTTGAAGGTTATTAGTAATTGCAAGACGAAAATCCACGACAATGATGATGTTTCAAAACTGTTCAGTGAAAGAACACCGTTGTATTTTATATATTGTAGGTGTGCAATCAGTTTTATCTCATGTAGTTCGAAGACACACAAAGTGAATTATTAGCCTTACTTCACGCTGTTTATTCATGATATCACCACACCTGTCGGGGACTCGAAGTTTGTCAAAGTACTCATAATTTGATGAAAAAAGCAAAACTCACCGGAACTTAAATACCCGCTAACGGAAGAACTTCTACTTATCAAAAAGCCCGATATGACACGGCACTACGAAACAGACGCGACACAAGACAACATATTTCATATGGTCTACAGCTCACTGCCGATGACGCTCCTGATAGATACTTTTTACTATGTAGTGCGCGTACATTGACATCTCCATTAAAACAAATAAATGAAGGATTTCCGTGCCCAAAACGCTGTTCGAGTTAAGGCTCGGTTAATACAGAATAGCTAACGTATCTATCCTCATCTGTAAATGTACAATCATTGTCTTTAAATTTCAGTTGCATGTTCTAACATCAAATCGGCGACGTTTTCGGCAAATATTCTCACGTTCGACTGTGAAATGGAGACAAATGAAGAAATGCAAACTGAAACTCACCGTTTGATTTGTGCGTTGTCGAAGCAAAATCAGATGACTGTAAGCTTCACAACAGTTTGTGATTTTTCCTTATAAAATATAAAGTTTTAATTTATTCTTGCAATTTCTTTATGCTTTCAGATATTTTAATTTTGTCCATCAAAGAGCTCAGGCGGAATCAAGTTTCATGTAGACTTTACGGTGATATCTTTATTGCATTATCTTGTATTCATTATACCAGTTTACATTTGAGTTTTTTCTCTTTATACAAAACATTAACCGAGATCGGACTACATACATATCATTAAAAACTGTCTCAAGACTGAAGGTTAAAGTTGTTATGGACAGAATTTGGTTGACTGAAAATATGTGGTTATAGGTCAAGTCGGAAATCGTTATCTCATGGTGCGTGAAATACGTGAAGGTTTAATAATGTTCATATATCTCTGTGGAAATCCTCACTTTTAAAATCCTCGTTATGTCGGCTTGTTTGTTATTTATTGGAATTGAACTGTGGATTATAATGTTAATATGACTGCTTTAGTTACGATAATGGAGTTAGGCAAAACTTCAAAGTGTTTTTGTCTAATATCCTGAACGCACTTTGCGATGTTTAGACTTCATGGCGTACGTACGATGTTGCGAGAGACCATTGAATTTCCATGGCCTCACATCATCAGTACATGGAAGAATTATTTCCGCGAAAATATATTCGGCCAAAGCATAGCTCTAAAATTAAAATAAGTGGGATAAATTTGCAGAAAATTGTAGAGAATTCTGAGACAGGAGATAAAATTAAGATTTCATTTTATTTTGACTAAAAGCCCCTTTCGGTGGCTATTTTAATTAAAAACTTCCAACGAGTATATTATTATTATTATTTTAATCCAGTAAAGTTCCAAATTCGTCAAATATCGTTCGTGAAAACCGAAAGGGTTGATAACCAAATCAAATTGTGTAAAAATGAAATCAAGGCAAGTTTCCGTCTTTATGTACTGGTGTAATGCAAGTTCTCTATTTTGCATAATTTCCTTCAGTCATCTGGCATGATTGGGTGGTATTTAGAACTTTCCTAAATTATACAAAATATAAACTCCCTGGAACGGTGGAAAATATTCTTAATTAGGTTATATTTTTTACAAATAAAAGAAAATCCAAATTTTCTTTCTCTGCCGAGATTTTTTATATTTACTGACGAGCGCTCTTAAGACAAAAACTTAACGACAACCATAATCCGTCTTTTGATGTTGTCGGATAGTATACGCACGGAAAGTACATAGATGTTATTGAACTAGCGTGAGGTCCGTATTGGGAAAATATTGGTCTCGTTCTTTTTTTGCAAGTTTATGGACCGAGCCGAAGGCGAGGTCCATAAACTTGCAAAAAAAGAACGAGACCAATATTTACCAATACGGACCGAACAAGCTGGCATGGCGTTTTTAAAAATTTGTTGATAAATTAATGCAACCATTCTCGACTAACGCGCGCGCGCCAAAGCTAAGCATATTCTTGCATTTTTCAGGCCACTTTACAAAAGTTCAACCAAAATTGTCCGCCAGACATAAGGAAAAATGTTTCTACTTAATAGAAAACAGTTTTCCTTTGTTCAATGTTTCATAAAAGGAATTCGGCGAAATGAGTTCATGAGCGGTCCATCTTAGCGGTCCGTATTGCAAAATTCGGACCGCTCAGGGAACCAATCAGAATGCTCCTTTTCGTCGTGGACCAGTTTGCCATATAATAATAGAACTTACAATACTAATGCGTTGATTTTGGGCCAGGAAATGTGTAATATTTTGAGAAGAATAGAAATACAAATTGTAAGCACGCTTCTAATCAGATACCTATTTTTGTTGTGGAAAAATCTCAGTATTGCACATATGCCGTAGATTATTATAAATATTTATGTAAGCCCTCTGTATTCCTTTAAATGTGACCTGATAATATATCTAGATTTTGTCTCATCAGGCATATAACTCAGTTTATGAATCCTTAAAATTAAAATTAAGTCAATGCTTAGCATTTCTATACCATAGTGCCAATTACTATTACTTTTTGCGGCATTGAAATCTTTTTGTTTTATTTCCATCCCTAAGAAGCTTACCGACTCACTTAAGGAAACATATGTTGTTTTCCTGTCTTATTCGATATGCCGAACTCGCGTCCGTTTGCTTGCATATCTTTAATAAATGCCATTCGAACAACGATGAATTGAATCAGCTACGTAGCAAAGTTAACAACTTTGTGTTAAATTGAGCGAAAGATTGAGAAAAAGATGTGCCACACGACTTATAGAATTTATCATGATACAAAATGTGTTAAGCCTTCCGTGCAGTACATGTATGTATTAACTTTTTCATTTCAATTAACGAAACTTTTCTATAATGAATACATTCCCTTTCCGTACGTGATGGAAAGAAAATCGGTATTTAAAGCACGACATATAATGCATGTCAAAGCGATGTTCTTAATTGCTAAACTAGAAAGCACTTTGATCATCTTGAAAAAATCATCTCGCTTATACCCTACTGACAAATATGACAATTAACAAGTAATCAAACCATTTATTGTCCTTTTTTGCACTTTGCATTTTCGCCATTTACTTTAGTCAGTTGATTACTTCATCTGCAGCTGCTTACGGTATTCCGCTCGTAAATAATGCACATATAATACCAGTTATGCATAATGAGCTCAGTGTAGAGTCCGCCTGGCTTACAAGGCAGATAAACTTATCAGTTTGTTTATTATTGACGCGAATACTGCTCGCTTCATTGGCGCTATATCGAGATAGACCATGGCAGATACAGCCTCTGACATCGCAAAGGTTAGCATTATGGGAGCTGCGATGGTTCTTGCTATCGCAGGTAATATTCTTGTCGCCTACGTTTTGATAAAACGTTGGAAAGCACTTCTTGAAAATCGTCCGACTTATCAGTTTATTCTAAACCTGGTCCTTTCGGATCTTGTTTTTGCGATCTTGCTTTCCCCTTTCGAATTCGTACAACGAATTACAGGTACGTGGATGTTTGGAACAGCTCTTTGTAAGATCGTCGATTTCGTGGAAATGTCGACGTATGGTACAGCCGTTATCTCACATACCCTGATTGCAGTTGATCGTTATCGGAGTTTGGCACATCCTTATCTTCTCAAGATCAAACCCAAACGAGTTAAGCAGCTGATAGCGCTGTCGTGGATTGTCCCTGCTGTAGTGACCACTCCATATCTCTACATGTTTACAGTTGTCCACGTCAATTCCAATCAGATGTGCACGCCGCTTGCTATTCCAGTTCCATGGCTCGACAAACTTTACGAAGCTGTTGAGTTCGGTGTGTTGTACTTTACTCTTTTCTGTGTTATCTGCTGGTGTTATTACCACGTGATCCGGTTAACACTTGGAAGGCAACCTCATGATTCAGGGGCACAGATACCTACTGCTGAAATTTCTCTTCGACGAAGCAAGAGGCGGGTTACGAAGACGGCCTGTTTGATCGTGGTGGCTTTTGTCGTCTGCTGGTCTCCGACGTTTGTTTTGAGCATTTGGAGAATTGCCTCTGGCACAGAAAGTGTTCACCATGGCCACACACTGTATGAAGTTTCCTTTTATGGAACATTCATTAATGAAGCAATCAATCCCATCATTTACAGTGCGTTCGACAGGAACATGAATGTTTATGCGTACATTTATTGTGGTCACCGAATCTTTAATAGAACTACCGAAGCTGAATCCATTAGAACCAACGAAAGGATTGATAATCGCGTCAGTGTAGTTACAAGGGAGTTGCGATTTGCGGAACCTTCTTAACAATGGTCTGAAGTGATTGCTTCGCCCTGGGCATATCAAGCTATAATTAAAAACACAGTAATTTTTATACTTAGTGTAGAACCTTTAGAACTTCCTCTCGTATAATACTTAGGGTTGTCATGAGAGGATTTACCGTTTTTCAATAATGTTTATGTTAATCCGTATTCAGTGCTTTTTAAGGTGAGAACTTGCTAAACGATCTCGCTTATTAGCGCCTCACAATTTGTTAGCTTTTCACTAACGTACTTTTAAAGATACTTTTTTCTCTAGGTAACGAACACTTGTAACAATCGGCTCTCGAGTTAAACTAGAATTTTGATTAGGTTGCGCTATCTTCAAAGGACCTAGTATCTTCCGTTGTAATTGTTTTCCACATCTTTATGGTAGCACACTTATTGTACTCTGTTAACAATGAGACGCGCGTACAATCATATATAAGGAAGTAACTTGTAAAGCTTTCTTTGATTACATCCTCGATTACATCCTTGAATACATAGTCGATAATAAACTGCTGTTGGAACCAAGTTCTGTCTCCTCCTTGGCGTCCGTAGAAGTTTCAGTGAAGTAGATCCCCAGGTACCAAGAACAGTGACGAGTTCTGTTCCCGTAGGCCAAGTGGTGCTTCTATTTGAGTTAAGTTTTCCCTACGTTCACATACGTTTCAGTTAAAGTTCCAAATCGCCGTACACACGGAAAACCTATCGTCACAGGGTCAAGATCTGTCAACTCTTTGCGCATGATTTTGCGTCATTTAATCAATTTTTATCGTAATGGTGATATTATCAGTTTCAAATTGGCAAATGAAAAAAGAAATTTAGGTGTCCCCTATTAGAAGAGAGCTTTCCCTCGGCTAAAACACTTACGACACATTAATAAAGTTTTTGATTTATGATTGAATGCTTAAGCCATAAATGACTTTACCTCAGGGCTCTTCAACACGGCTTTGATCATTTAAGAGCAATAGAGTTTTCTTTTTAAAATTATTAAAAAATGCTTTAAAAATATTTTGACAACTGCAGCAAGAGGTAGATAATAAGCTGCCTGTATCACTCAGTTGTTTTGCATTGTTATGATATCGAACGTTGTAGTTGTTGTCGTTGTCGTTGTCGTTGTCGTCGTCGTCGTCGTCGTCGTCGTCGTCGTCGTCGTCGTCGTCGTCGTCGTCGTCGTCGTCGTCGTCGTCGTCGTCGTCGTCGTCGTCGTCGTCGTCGTCGTCGTCGTCGTCGTCGTCGTCGTCGTCGTCGTCGTCGTCGTCGTCGTCGCCGTCGTCGTCGTCGTCGTTGTTGATGCAAAAATAGCCGGTTGGCCAAGTTACGAAAATTGGGAAAACATTATGCAGCAGTAGTGTCTATTTCGGGTTGTGGTCATTTCAGATCAGATTAAAACATAAATCGAAGTTTTCAGCAAAATTCTGATACTAGGTTTCAGATAGGGGAATAAAACGTAAGGCCGGGAAGAAATGGCATCTAGTATCAATCATGACTATTTCTAAATCACCCTGAAGACTTTTCATGCTAATTTCCAATGTATTTCTCAATACAGTCAACTCTCGTTACAGCCGGGACACCCTCGGGACGTAGTTTGGAGTCCGTAATAACGGAGTTCGCAATAGCGCGGGGAGTCATTTTTAGTAAAACCTCTATAGATTTCTCCGGGGGGTTGGATGTTGTCCGTAATAGTGGGTGTCCGTAATAACGGAGTGTCCACAAGGCGAGAGTTGACTGTATCATAATTTATATTCGCTAAAGTTTCTTACGTAACGCAGATGTACGATAATTCAATGAGCGAAGAGTTACACCATACGGAAACAAATGTAATATTGCAGATATTGTGCCGAGTTTGTAATCCATTTTAAAAAATATTTCCCGAGCTTAACCATTACAATAGTGTAGTTTCTCTTATCATATTTCTACCTTTAAGTTACTTAAAGGAGAAGGTCACTCCAGAAAGCGCAAATTGGCGGGAAGCGCTGCGAGCAGATCCAAACTGTTGTAACAGGTCACAAAGGGATGGAAGAGGAATTACATTTCATCGTTTGCCGTTAATTGAAAACTTCTTGCCAAGAAATGGCTAGTGAAACTCTCACAGCGCTTCCCGCCAATTCAGGTTGGACGGAATGACGTCACGATTATGCGGCCAGGCTGCTGACTAGTCTTCAAAATGGTAGCCTGATTCTCAGACGGTCCAACTCGGTCCCCTACTCCTCGGGAGAGAGGGAGTAGGGGACCGAGTCGGACCGTCTGAGAATCAGGCTATCAAAATGGCGGCGGCCGAAGTCAAATTTTCGACACTTTGAGGGCAAATTTCTCGAGGTTATGAGGCTCTTTGGAATTTCAAACTACGGTCAGTAATTAATCTTCATATTTACTTTTTAATGGCAGTGAGAAAAAAAATGCGCTTTCTGGAGTGACCTTCTCCTTTAACTGGGCCCTGGCCCCGTATGTATCGTCAACGGCTAAGTGAACAAGTCCACAGACGTCCATGAAAGCTTACGATTTTAATTTCAATTTTTCGTGAGTTACAAAGTTCAAATTTAACCAATTTATTGAATACCAGGAAAGATGAGTCTTCATCAGAGTATAATTTTAAGGTTTGCAGTGGTCTAAAGATAATCCGTTTGTATATAGCAAAAGTTTAATGCACGCTGCGTTATCGTGCTAGTCTGGCTTTTTAAGTGGTTTGAACAATACAAGTATGAGCCTTGTCACCTATCACCTATCTGCTTCGTGACTACTGTCACATAAGGCCTTTACAAAGCTTCTCCATCTTTCTCTGTTAGCTGCTGTAGCCCGCATCTCTTTCCAGGATTTGTAGCCCGCCTCGTTTCTCTCTTTCTCAACTGTGCATGAAATGAGCCTTGTAGTGATATCTAAATCTATGCCTCTCCGGCTGAAGTATTTTTTAATACACGCATGCAAACAAATCCGGTATTCTTGGGTGTGGCAAGTTTGCAAACGCAAGGAGACGTGCGTTTTATTTCACTCATGCATTCGTTCACGTGGTCTCAATTTCCAAGAAGGAGTCCCTCTCACCCTTCCTCTGCCGCCAAGCCGAAGCGCGGGGCAGCCGCCGGATGGCGGGTGAGAGGACGGAGTCCCTCCCGAGCAATCTGTCTCTCGTTTTCTCTGCTCTTTTGAAGTGACGGTCCGATTACAGTCATTTTTCGATCGGATAACGATATCAATCCGGCTCGTACGTTGTATTAGTACACCCAGGATACCAACTAAATGTGTGGCAAATTGCGATGAACTAGCATTCCAACCAAGCCGGGTAAGTAGCAATGCCTTTTTTCGCCACATACTACAGAAACCCGGCTGTGGTATGTGTGATCCGACTTGGCTTCGTATTCAGACTATGCAACTTGGCTTGGAAACCAAATGGGACATTTTTGAAGCCATTTTATCCTTTTCCATCTGTGCCTGAAAAATGAAGACAGGCAGTTAGCTACAAACGGAGATTTCAACAAGTACAATATAACACGATTTCAGGAATTGTACTGAATATATTAACAACGTTCGAGGCATTAAACTGAGTATAAAAAGCCTCAAAGACGAGTAAATAATTTTATCAACATAAATGTTTATAAAATTAGTCTATGCTGTTAACGACATTCTGATTTCCCAGTAGCATTTTTATTAAGTTGATTTTCTATTTTCGACCTCTGAACAAATATAATTATCCGGCCTTGCAGATAGCCATAGAATTTGTGATCTCCTGAGCAAGAAACGTCCCACGTTCACTCTACCCGCCCCTTTTTAGGCCAGAAAAGTCCTATCTTCATTTCCCCCATTTAAGAAAATCCCCGGGATCCGAACACAGTCAATATTGCATATCTGCTTCCAAACGTTTGGGCCTAAAGTTTACTAAAACAGGAGTCAAACTTGGTCTTACCTTTTCCAGCACGCCTTGCAGTCGTTTAATCTCCTTCTGGAGTTCTTTGTTTTTCAGGCTGCTTTCGTGTTGATAATTGATGTCCTTGGTTTCATATTTTATTCCATTTGTTGGAAATCTATCGGGTGCTTCTTCGCAATTCTTTTTCCTCATTACTCTTATCTGAGAATAAATAGCGAGAAGGACATGATTTTATATTTTTAAAAATTCATACAAATTTCAAAATATAAATGGGAAATTTATTAGACAACCTTCTTTCTTATAACTCAGCTTAGCCTGCAGTGCAGGCGTATTTTGTGCGAGCGAGCGAGCGCTGAATATTCCATCGAAATTTTATAAGCCGCCATCTTGGAATATGAAAACATTGCAAGTTTGAGGTGAGTGCAAAAGAACGGAGAAGGGAGTGGAAGTGAGGCAGGAAGGCGAGTGAGGGGGGAGGGTGAGGGGGCCCTAACATCACCCTCTTTCACTCGTCCCAACTCTTCACGTTTTGCGAATCCAAGATGGCGGCTAAACACTCAAACGAGATAAACCATCGCTCGCCCACCAAGAAAACCGCTATATATTGCCATAGGAACTCCTATCGTACAAACATTGTATACAGCCATGCTGCAGAGATGAGAGTAACAAATAGTTAAATGAGCTACCATGACGTCATTCATTTCCAAAAACGCCGCCATCTCCCAATCAAACCGCTTTTCTTAATGATATTGTATTGTTAACAACGTAAGCTCTCAAGATGAGCATCTGATGCTCTTAGAGCAAATGTTGAGATTCAATATTGTTTAAATAAAAAATAATTAAAAAAACCGCCTGCTCTAAACTCAACTACATAGACAAACCTTTGGTACGAAGACAAGGCATAACGTCAGAGTGGTGCAGAAGACAATGCAGATGGTAATAACGTAAAAGGAAAGTTCATACTGCTGCTTTTCGCTATATATTGCCATAGGAACTCCTATCGTACAAACAATGAACACATTGTACACAGCCATGCCTGCAGAGATGAGAGTAACAAATAGTTAAATGAGCTACCATGACGTCATACATTTCAAAAAAGCCGCCATCTTGGATTTCAAGACTTTTAAAAATTTCTAAAATTCATTTCAAACTTGACAATAATATATTATAAGGATGTAAAAAACCGTATACTGGTATGACCTAGTTTTTGACAACTTTCATGTAATATATCAAACACGAAAGACGGTGTTTCATCGGGATATCCGAACACCGTGAAGAGGATTGAAAATACGGAGTATTTTTGACGAAATTCGAGGTGTTTGGATATGTATAGCCGATCTGTGAAACACTGTCTCGAGAGTTTGATATATTACGTAAAAGTTAAGAATCGAAAGCAAAAACTAAGGAGTAAGCGGAGAAATAAATCTATGCTAATGAATACTGGGTATCCAAACCTCTGACACGGTTATGATTTCCTTTGTTTTAACTTGATGAATTATTAAGGAGTTTGAGAATGTAAGACGACTTACCGATGTGGTGTGAATCATTCAGTGCCGCAATCTTGACTTTACGAGTCTCCCACGCTAAAAATAATCCAAATATAAGAAGAATTCCCTTGAAACCGTACACCAAAAGTAGCCAAACAAATGAGTTGTTCGTTGCACAGTGATAAGACATAGGCCTGTAAATAATGTCGGCATGGAGCTCATTAGCCTGTAAGAAAAAAGCTAATAATGAGTCAATTATTCTTAAGAATAACAAATTTAATAGTTACTTTCTACAAACATTGATTTCCTTTTTCTCAGGAATTATTAATTATTTTGACAAATAATGGTTTTAATAAAGCTGAGGGGTGTCCAATTCGGTTTGAAATCTACGAGTGATCCGCGGTCGGCTGATTTGTCCATTGAACGTCATGAAGACGTCGCGTGACGCGATCTGACTAATCAAATAAGCGAAAATATTCGATCCATTGTAAAATCAAACATTTTACAGTACCTCATCCGGATGATACTGGTTATCTTTTCGTAAAGGATCCACAATTGACCAGATTATAATAATACAAGTGTCAACAAACAGGAACACAACGATCATTCCAAACAAGTGGATGTCTTTAATCACCTGCAAAATTAAAAGAATCGAAAAGAACAAAATAAAGAGTAGCTGTGTACTGTTGTTTCAGCTTGTTTTGGTTGTTATACAAACACAGTACTTCCTGAAACTGCATCCATGAAATAATTAATATCCGTTAATTGGATTAAAATTGAGAGTACGCCAGAACGTAAAGAGTGTACATCTGAATATACTATTGAAGACGAAATTGTAGCGTCTTGTAGTAGTAGTAGTAAATCTTTATTTAGGCAGGGTGGCCCATTCAGCTATAGGCTGATATCCATAGGGGCCCTGCGTCTAAAAAATTATATTACAATTTAAGAAGATTAAAAAAATTACTATACTAATTACAATAAGATAAAAAATACTATGATGTATTATTCTGGATGCCTTTTTGGCTATTGTTTGCAAGTGTTTCCGATTCGTATTGTTTCAATCATAATACCGATACCGATAGTACGAGTACTACGATAGTTGGATCACATCAGCATCGAACAGGTTGTCTCCTACTGTGACGTCCTGACGGAAAATTCAATTCTCAAACTCATTAATAATTTTTAAGTTAAGACAAAGGAAATCTTAGATCATTATCTCATTCCTCTTCACTCAATTGGGAACATAGGGCCGTAAAAATCTTAGATGCCTAGTCTAATTAGCATAGATTTTTTACGATTTTATTAGCCTGCGTGTTGAGAGAGTGTTTCATTCAATTTCCAAATACCTTGAACAACGTTAAAAATACTCCGCTACGCGTTGTATAGCAACTCTTTTCTCGGTTTTTGGAAATCGGATGAAACACTCGTGTTTGATACATTACTGGAAGCACTTCATTTTACTATCTTTATGAGTGAGACCAAAAGTATGTAATCTTGACTCCTACATTGTATTTCAACATTTTGTTTTTCATTTGAATCTTCAATTTAACAGTATCACTTGCATATGACTTCACTCAAGCATTTTAAAGTGCTTACCCTTCTTCGTACTCTGATCTTTCTGGTGATTCTGTGAACTCGCCAAGTCTTTGAAAACAGCGATCCAAACGCGATTGTAAACCCAATATCCAAGGTAAATACTTTGGCCTGAAAATATTAATAAGGACTTATATTGACGAGGAAATACTGGCATTTTATTTTTTTTTTAGCGGTCCGTATCCAAATCCTTGAATTTGATTGGCTAAGAGCGCGCGATTCAGCGGTCCGTATCCTGCAGTACGGACCCCGAGTTACGGACCGCTCCGACCACTGCGCAATTTACTCGGGTAGAAAATTTTGCTTAGCTTTGTAAAACTGCCAGAATGCGTTTAATACTGTAAGACCCACAAAAACATATTAATCAAGCCAAAATTTGTCCCGGGAACGGGAAAAATTGCCAGTGCAACCCGTCGGAGACCCGCGGAATCGTAGCGTAGGCATGCGCTATAAACATTTTAATTTCAGCAACAACGTGCGAAGGACGAAGGTCGATGCGAAGAAGCTTTTTATACTGCCGTTTCTCACATTATATTGCTCTCTTACCGTTGTCAAGTCAATGGAGAACAACGCAGTGGAATTAAAGAGCTTGCATTTCTTCAAAAAGGCGAGTTTTCATTTGATTTTAACCGACATAATTTGAGTTTGTTGTTGTTTTTGGAAATCAGTTTCACCGCTCGCGCTCTGTATTTTTTGAATTATAAATCTCCGTGTTTAGACTCATTTCCTTAGTTTTAATCATTTGCTTTTCGTTTCTCTTTTTTCCTAAACATACCTTCCGTTAAGTTTCATTCAAGAAAGAACTTAGTGATTACCGGTAGTCCAGAAAATAATCCTCGGCACGTAAGCTTATAAAACTTAAATCAGTTGTGCCGTACGTTGAACGAAACTGAAAGCAAGTTTACAGTTTGTCCCTGAAGGTTTCGCATAAAATGAAAATTATGAATTGCCATTGAATGGTAAAAATTAGATTAACATGAGAAATGAAATTGGTGAAAACTGAGGAAACAGCTTTGCTCGAAAAATGCTTTCAAGAGTATTGAAGATTGTCCTAAAAATTTGCCGCCGGCTGCGACTTTGAATGGTTTTTGTGTTAAATTTGAAATAGCTTCTCATTTCAGCTGCTTTTAGTGGTGAAATTCCGTTTGAGTCTCCATCGTCTGTTCTTCACAGCTACGTATAGCTTTCTGTAATTACATATTTTGGTGTAAAAATTAATCATCCGAGTTTCTTGTTATTTGGATTAAATTTTATTTATTCCGCGGTAGTTTTATAGCGACCTTGGGATAATACGCGCGCGCGTGAAAAAAGATTTTTCAAAACAATATTTCAAGATTTCTAGCATTTATACAGAACCAAGTAGGAAAAAAATAAACACGTTATTCACCGGCCTTGGTCGGTCCGTATAGGGAAAAACTGTGCCCTCGGTCTCGAGTACGGCCCTCGGCCGCAGCGGCCTCGTGCCGTACTCGAGACCTCGGGCACAGTTTTTCCCTATACGGACCTCCCGGCCGGCGAATAACATCTATGTACGTACGCTTATACTAAGTTCTAGGTGATTAAAGCCAGGGGATTAAAACAAAGAATTTTTATTTTCACTTTTAAGGTAGCGGTCAAATTTAGTTTAATTTACTTAACACTATAGTTTCCGCTACCTGCGTGAAAAATACTTGTTTTCTTTTGTATTGCTATATGAAAATAAACTTGGTGGTGGTGTGGTTGTTGTTGTTTTCGTTCTCGTCGTAATCGTGGTCATCGTTTGGTGTCAGTCTCGTTGTTGTTGTTGTTGTTGTTGTTGTTACTGCTGCTGCTGCTGCTGCTGCTGCTGCTGCTGCTGTTTTTGTTGTTGTCGAGATTTTTCATATTACTACGGGCGTAAGCACAAGTTGGCGATGTGGCTGTTTATTTGGTACAAGCTGAGATTTCCCTCTACAGAATAAATCGTAAACTTATTTTTAAAAGTTGTATTTTGCTGTCATGGGCCCATTTTAGAAGCCACTTGCAAGCGATATCTGTTTGGTGAAACTCAGCCAAAGGCTATTTACCTTACAAATAAAGCTGGTAAGTCTTTCACCATCGACAGAGAAGAGAATAACTGAGATATAAGCTAGAATGCAACCAACAATTATTGCATTGTTGATGTTAGGACTTGACATCTTAATGCACCTGGAAGAAGGAATAAAAGAGGAAGAAAGATGTTTCATGTCGGTCATCACTTGGCGAATTAGCCTGCGTAGCGGCGGTCTTGTTAGCGCACGAAGGCAAAATCGATAGCGGCGAAGCCGCTATTGCGAGCGGCGGAGCCGCGAGGGTCTGGGGCGGGGGGTTTGAAAGACCGCCTGCAACAAAACCTAGGTATTTTGAATGCAGCCAGTACCGCCCACTTTTATTGATCCAATTAAAAACGGCCAATCAGAGTGAAGCTGTAATGGGACACCTCCCATTTATATCTATTTGAGCGCGAAGGAAAGGTGTTCGCGAGAAACAAATATACTTGTTATTGATGGCGCGTTTATGGAGAACCCCGTGCGTGGAGGAGATACGCCGAAAAAGCCAGTAGTGAAACGGGGACGACGAGAAAAAGAGGAAACCGCCAATGATTTCTGTAGACTGTGCTGTTGCAAGTTAAAGTTAAAATTCGGAGATTTCGAGAAAACCTCCTATATTTCGACAGAAAATTTGTTCAAGAATTCCGCGAAGTGCGAAGAAGGAAAGCAAACATTGACGGAGCTGTGCTCGCACATTGGACTTGATGTTGTGAAATCGAACACTCTTTCAGATCGTGTGTGTAAATCCTGTGGAAGAAAAATACGAAACGCTTTCGAGCTGTACAGCTTCATCGAATCTTGCCTAATACGCTAAATACGCTTGCAAAGGATTTGCCTGATGAGGCGCTCGACTGTCAAGAAAAATCGCCAAGTGAGGATTCCTCCGAAAGATTTAAGCGCTTACTCCCGTCGTCAATATCCTCACCAGATAGGAGCCCTCGTCCATAAAAGGGCCAGAAGAAATCTATATCTGCAAAGAAATCGCTGAATTTTGCGGACAGTAAGGAGAACTCGGAGCAAGTAACCAACGCGAATAAGATCTCGCCTCAAGTTTGTAATGTTGACAAAAATCCTTTGTTTACATTGAATTTGAACGTGGACGATTCGGCAGGTTCTCGAGGACGGAATCCATTACTTCACTGGACAGTTCCAGTGCCGTACAGTTCAGTGAAGCCATCTCAGCTATCTGATCTTCAATTATACTCTTCAATGGAGCAATAACAAGAACACAAGTCTTCGCTGACAACATTTCTTCCCTGGCCAATGCGAAAATCGTGTAGATCAAACTTTTACCAAAACCCGTAGGCAGTACTGCCATTACGTCCTTTCCACAAAGCAACTGTTTCACGGCCGTCTCCTGCTCTTTCTTCAAAACAATTTCTCGATTTTCCCTTTGAATATTCAGGAAATTTAACGCTTTCGATAAACTCTCTTCGACCGTCGCCATTTTCGTTCGCTTGGAAATGTGTGATAAAATTGGTCCATCTCCCTTGGGGGAGTTCAACTAACATTTGATTGACGTGTTCACAGCTCTCAACCAATCGGAATTTCCCGTCCGCTGGTGGACGGGAAATTTGGCTGCATTCAAAATACCCCCCGCCCCAGACCCTCGCAGCTCCGCCGCTCGCAATAGCGGCTTCGCCGCTATCGATTTTCCCTTCGCGCGCTAACAAGACCGCCGGCTATTGGCGAATTTGCTTCGCAATGATAGGAAGAGCCGGTGTCTGTTTTCTATATCTGTAGCGTTAAGTGACAAAGGCTATGGTTAATTAATTCTGTTTCAAGTTCCCTGTGGACGCGTGAAAACGCAATAAATAATACAACCTCGCATCGGACGCAATCCAGAAATGTTTACATGACTGAGCCTAAGTAACGAGAGACGAAAAATTCCACACTAGTCCTGATGACTGCACGATGGCTTCGATTTGTTCGTCTACAACTCTCGTCACAAATCGTTGAAACACCTCGCTCCGGCTTTTCAATGTTGAGTCATGTGTTTCTGAGTGACATTCATCGGTCGTTAACAACATTGAAAGAGGAATGGGGTGATATTGTTGATTGTTTCTGATTGTTTCATATGACGAGGGTTGTATATTATTATATGTTTCGTTTCTATGTCCAAGTTCTTTTACCTGGGATTCTTTCGTAGCTAGTGATATAAACCGTGTGACACTTGATTTGACTCTTTGACTTACCTTTCCTTTCTGTTGACAACATTAAAGTACAAAAATCCAAAGCACAGAGATATCCCCATGCTGGCCAAAACGCACATGACGATGAAGCTCCCCTGGGACAGTTGGATTAACCTATCTTTATAGATAATGTGATCACGAGGGGACATTCCATCTGCATAACATAAAACATGACTGAATTGGTTATGAGGAATCATTAACCAGATATGTTATGTATAAATGTTATTTTTTCGTCTTAGACCTTGGCTTCGTATAGATATTTAAACGTCATTTTATACTTGATTTAAACTTCTTTGGAGTATTCGGTATACGGCCTCGTCGGCTAAGTATCAGGTAATATTCCGAGCGATTTCGCAGGATAATTAACACTTACAGTTTATTCTCGAACCGGGTTCCATTTCGGGTGAGGCCATTTTTCTGAACAGAAAGTGAATTGCTGTACGAAGGTACAGAGACACGGACACCCCTTGTACCTTTTTTGTCTAGTAAGATGCTCAAAATTAGTAAAATTAACTATGACTGATTGGATTACTACTAAATCTGTAGATTTATACTTCTCCATTGAAACTCCATGTGTTTGTAATAGGTGAGATTGTCCGGATTTGTTGCATCATGAAAAGCTATGAGGTCAAACTCGCTTCCTGGAAGAATAAAGAAAAATAAGTAAGGTATCACAGTACACTTGCATGCGATATTGTTTTTCTTCACACAGGTCATCGTGTGGTTTGAGTGGGAGACGCGGTGGCCTAATGGGTAGCGCGTTGGACTCCGGGTCGGGCAGTCCGGATTCGAGCTCTGTACATGTTGTGTTTGTGGATAAGACACTTTACTCTCATAGTGCCTCTATCCACCCAGGAGTATAAATGGGTACCGGGGAATTGTCAGGGCAACCTGCAGTTTACCACAGTAAAGTCCATTCCAATCTTGTCTTGTTTTAGCCGGCGCTAGTCGAGATCATTGTGTTGTATTATTTGGCACCCAGGAGTGTAAATGGGTACCGGCGAATTGTCAGGACAAGTTGACAAAAATGCTGGTGATACCTGCGCTGGACTGGCATCCCATCCAGGGGAGTAGTTATACTCCTAGTTACTTCATGCTACAGAAACCAGGATGGACTAGCATCCCATCCAGGGGAGTAGCGATACTCCTAGTACTTTCATGCTATGGAAACTAGAATTAAGCGCCAAGCTAGCTGATAAACGACCTAGGCTTGTAGTCAGACTTTAACCTTAACTTTAACCGCATGTTTTGGACTGACATTTTAAATAAATAATATGACACGAAGAATAATGCACTATAAGCATACATTTGTATATATCGTCAAAATGGAATCGTTACCTCTGATTTGAAAAACTTCAAACTTTCCTGTTCTGTCTCCATTACCCTCCAGTTGAACTTCGCCCTGTGAAAGTAAATTTAGAGCCATTCGAACAATTACGTCCAATTTAAAATACATCTATTATTATTATTATTTGGGAATGATTGACCACACGTGTGTAGAATAACGCACAAGGATATAGCCCCAACACTAGATACGTTGAGTGGCTGGTAATCCTTCACAACACTTGTGCTTTGATCCCGGGGGGAAGTGGGGGGTACTCAGGTATAATAGTGATGGGGATGTCCGAAGCCTTTTTGGGTTTGAAATTTGCGATCCAAGGACCTTTTGGGGTTAGAAATTGTGGTGATTTTCGTAAGGACATTTTGGGGGATTATGCAGAGAAAAAAGGAACTTTGGGGGGTTACGTTCTGGGCCGTTGGACTTTTATTTAGTCCGGTTTTCGGCATACATTTCCATTGTCGCTACATGTATGTTATAAAACAATTGGTGCATGCTTTTAGCTGTGCGTGCATGTATTTTCAGGCGTGCGGAAACGGCACCGGAAGCCCCGTAAACTTAAATAGGAAATGGGGTGGGTAGCTTGCCATTCTGGATAGCGTTTGGGTCACACTCTGGTCATACCAATGTATCATGACAAATATTTCTAGCACTCTGACCTCTCCACTGAATCAGATGGTACAATAAGGCCTATTTATACTAACTGTATAAACTAACCGTTACGCCAGGAAATCTCGTCTTCAATAGACTATCCTTGATAATTTCAGATGCATTATCCACTCTCAAATCCTGTATGTTCACTGAGAGTTGTGGATTTGGCAGTTTGTCGATTGAAGAATTCAATGCAATTGCAATCAGCCAAGCAGCGTCAAAACCAAAAGGCCCGTAAAGCGACGTTTGAACGTTTGTATCATTTGCATATACGTCATATCTCTTGGAAAACTGCTGAGGAGTCTGTCGGTAAAGAAAAAGGGGAGAATGTTTAAGAGGGTAAAAATATTATGGTCCTAATCAGCGTCAACCCCGGTTTTTATTTAAGAGGGTATAGGAATGAATGTTTGGGTAATAGTTCGCTCGCGCACTGTCAGTAACATTATTTTAACAAGATTTGAAATGATATTTCGGAAAGTAATTTGAGTTATTCAGCTGTTAATGCTACATTTTGCAAGTTTATAATGTTATTAGTTATCTATACTTGACATTGGCAAGTCGACCGATTAACCACCCATAGCTGATGTACACTTACCAAACCAGATACAGTGGACACATTATCCTTGCTAATATAAAGATGGTCAATTGAAATGGAGTATTCCGCTGCCTCGTTCACTTGTTCTGGAGTACAGTCCAAGAACGGCCGCGTTCTTTTCCACCAGCCCCTTTTATCGGGAGTATGAACGATCCAACCGTATTTAGTACCGTACAAGTTATGCTTGTGAATCTAAAGAAAAGAAAGTATGTTAAGGCACTGTCGCGCTATGCTATTTTTCCTGCAACTTGTCTCGCAATTTTGCCTAACACACCCTGAAATGAACATGTCCTCGCCACGTTTTCGTTTCAGCAGGAGATTCACGAAGTAGATCCTGATCTAGCCTGCAAAACAGGCGTATTTTAGGCGAGCGAGCGCTGAATATTCCATCGAGTATTTATAAGTCACCATCTTGGATTAGGAAAACATTGGAGGCTTGGGGCGAGTGCAAAAGAACGACGAAGGGAGAGGTAGTCAGGCAGAAAGGCCCCCTTTCTCGCCCTCTTTCACTCGCCCCAACTCTCCACGTTTTGCGAATCCAAGATGGCGGCTAAACACTCGAAGGAGATAAACAATCGCAAGCCCACAAAACGCCTGCATTGCAGGCTAATCCTGACCAAATTCTACTTTTCGCAACCATTGCGGCAACTCTACAGCATTTTTTGCATCCGTTGCCTAGGGATGTTACTCTAAGCAACGTTTCGTGCAACTTGTCTCGTAACGGCGCAACAAAATTGCGAGACAAGTTGCATGAAACATTGCCAGTTTAACATTTCCGTTACGTAATAGAAACACGCATCGAATAACAGCGTCTCTAGGTCCCGGTTATTCAAAGTATGGCTAACGCTGATCCAGCGGATAAATTGCTATCAAAACTACTAGATAGTCATTTACCCGGTGGTTAGCGTTATCCACCCTTTCATCATAAACAACTGGGCCCATATTAGAAAAATGTGTGTACGGCGCAATGGTCGAATGTTCATCATCGCTTTGAGATCATATACGCTCTATCTAACGATAGTTGACACTAGTTAAACTCTCTCGCTCTCGTTTGACCTGAAACTCCCTTGCGCTCTCGGCGACTCGACGCGCGGTCTCATCGAATTTGAACATGCTCCAAATTCTTCTTGAGACGGTCGTCGGTGAGAGTTTTCTCTTGATAATAGTCGCTGAGACCAACTCGAAAGAGTAAAAAAAAACCTGAAAACTGAGAGATGAAGATCACTCTCGTTCAATTTAACTCTCAGTGACTTTCGTTCTCGTTTGGCCCTGGATAAATGAAAATTATTTGCAATCGAACGGGAAAATTGTTTTACCAGACACATCACACTTGTCGTCTTCTGCAGGAAAGCGAACACAATCCTCGCATCGATATCCTGGGAAAATAAGAACTAAACGTGAAGAAGCGTTCAACCCAATCATGAAATACAGCGTTTAAGGCATATAAAAACATCCGATGTTGAACTAGCGTGAGGTACGTGTAGGGTAAATTTGCAAGTTTTCGGCTCGGTCCTTAAACCGCTTACAAAAAAAAAGAACGAAACCAAATGTTGCTCGATATGGACATTGGCACAACTTTTCTGATAAAGACTAGTTCCATTCTCGCCAAACACAAATTCATGCATTTTAAGCCACTTTCCTAGAAGGTGAACCAAAATAAAACTAAGAATGCATACATGTAGATAAGAATGCCAATTGTTAGAGGTTGGCCAGTTGTTTACTCAGGATGGAATTAACGATGAAGGATGAGGTAGGTACAATTTGTCATTTAACATTTGGGCTGGTTGTTCGTTTTCAGTGCAAATGATTGTCCGCATTATTCAGTTGGCCCTGGTTGTTTAAAGGGTGGATAAAACTATCCACTGCATGGATAAATCACTCTCTGGTGGATAGTGTACTTGGTTTTGCCAATATTTATCCACTGGATAATGATTTTTCCGGTAGATAGCGTTATCCCCGCTAACTTCATCACTTCATGGAGTTCTCCAAAGCAAATGTCATTTAAACTCTCTCGTGAAAACATTTTGGTTTCCATCGTTACGTAGTTAATTGTAGCGATGGAAGGTATAACACAATTATTGTAAGAGTGTTAATATACTCTTTTGATTCATAAGATATCTTTGTCGAGTTTCTGTTACTTGAACAGCCTGGACTGACTGTTATCCTTAATTTATTATCAGTTGAGACAAGGTAAATTAACCACTGTCCTTGATTCTATTTTTGCATGTTTTGATACCTTGATGTGCTTTAGTTGGTTGTCGGCATCATTTACGTCTCTAAAGCTCCCGTATGACAACACAGTGATGTTGTTTCTTTCGCATTCTTCCTTTAGATCAGATGCAGCCTAGCACATGACGAAAGAAAACGTTTACGTGTATGTATGCTACTCATATCATTAAAAAAATAATTCCTAATTTCTGCCGTTAATTTTACCACTCAAAACAAATTCAAAGTGACTTTTAAATCATGAATATCGAGACAGCATAAAACCGATAAAGAACAAACTATATTATGGGGTTATTTTATTAATTATGTAAAGCATAAAACAAAACAAATCTTCAAACCTGACCTGACATGATCGTCGAAAATTGACAGGTTGAAAAATCTCATCAATTTTCCCATCATTCCATTACCTGTTGTGCTAGCTGTAAAGTTTTGTTAATGATTTCTTCTAAAGCTTTGGTCATGTTGCTTTTTTATGGCACTTTTCTTTATTAATAGCAAAATAGTACATTACAATGTAGTTCATATTCAGTTACTGAAACTAGCTGATACCATTTTATTTGCAAATTCTTGCAACATTTTCCCCTCAGACCTTGGAAATCTACGCTATTGACGATCAAAAAAAGGTTTTTTTGAGAAATTTATTTTGCTATATATGGTATTCCCTTGCAAATATTATATGCGTCTTTTTCAAAATGACGGAAAAAGCGCGAACTCAGTAATCTCACGGTAATCTATATATCTGTGAGTCAGTTTTGTTACTGTATTAATTAATCTTACCGTGATGTACATATCTCTACTGTAAAACAGTATCGATATTCGTTTCCATTTGAATTTCTTGGCAAGTGCCACAAATGTAGATTTTGACGCAGATATGGACGAGATGGTACGAAAGAAATAAGGATACGTCATTGAGTCGGAGAGGTCTCCACTCTCGGCCGACGCTGAAATCTGTATAATAGAAAAAGAGCATTTGGAAATTAATGTGTTCTCAAGTGAAACTAGAAAGACTAGAGAATAAGGTAAATAACCACCTGTAGTAGCATTTCATAAACTGACAACTAAAATCCTCACAACGATTGATCATGAGTGGCATCGTCCGATGAAAATTAAGAGCGGATGTCTTTAAATATCAAGCAAAACCTTGATTTCGCGACAGAAGGTGAACAATCGGGGTTTTTTTTTTCATTTTTTGCCCAATAGCTATTAGGTAAAAACGAAACCTTATGTAGTTTGTTTCCGCCAGAAGCCCTTGTATTTCGCGTTCCGGTTTTCGCGTTCCGCAAGGCAAAATTGCCAAAATTGCCTGAAATTCGCTATCCTAAACTATTCAAATTCCGCCGCCCAATGCTTGATTTTTATAGACATTCGCTCTTAAAATGCACTCTGGCCGGAAGGTCAGCTTGTACATCGTTTAAAATTTATCGCGGACTGATTCAACTGAGAAGATTTAATGATTTGTGAGTTGAGCGATAAACTCCATGTATAGAAGAACAGGGTAACAAGGATAGCGCAGTGGTGAGAGCGCTCGCCTAGGAGTCATGTGTGCGTTGAGTTTGTTGTTGGTTCTCATCCTTGTTCCGACGGTTTTTCTCCGTTTTCTCCCTCCACAAAAATTCCAATTCGATCTGGAATCCGAGGACCGCAGGTTTGTCAGTCATGAGACTGTTGTGCCATCCTCGTTAAACAAAGTCGATTTATTCGATTTATTTAGAACATTATACCTGAATCATTTTCCAGTATTTTGCGGTGTCAGCAACAGAAAGTGCCACGTTTGATCTGCCAGGTCCTAAAACCAATGACGGCTTCCCTTCTCTGATGTAATCATAAAGGATTTTGTTGCCAAGGCCGGTCTCTCCCTAGATAGAAAAACAAGTGGAGTACCTATTCGTTATCAGAGTAGTAAAATTATCCAAACTAACCTTGCTCCCAATGTGTGGCTTCATAGCTTGGTTGGTAGAGCATCGCACCGGTAACGCGGAGGTCATGGGTTCAAATCATTTTTTTTTTTCAGGATTTTTTTTAATTGCTCAAATTCCAAACACAACTACGAGGATAATAGGGTCCTTTCGAGATATTAAAATTCAGCTTGATAACGAGGCTGAGAGGACACAAACAAAAGAAATAATAAACATGCTAGTTTTCACTGGCATTAAGACGAATAAATCGTCAGACGATTTGTCCGTCTTCTATTGTTAAAACGACCAATACGTGCAAATAAAATTTCTCCAAACCTCATAATAGAACTAAAATGAAGAAAGGGGCAATCATAGGTCACAAGCTATTTTAGGTAATTCTGTTTAGACACAATGCAACCTCAGCTCTTCTTAATAGGAGTGTTCACTGTTTATCAACATTACGTCAAATTTGTTTTGTTATTCAAATTTGCCAACCATTAAACAAAATAACTCATTGTTTCAACAGCCAATAGTTCTCTGGTTGGCACATTAATAACAATAGGTGACGTAACAAGAAATATCGCTATACAAAAAAAATTACTATAAGGAACAAAATAAATGAATGCCAGTTTACTAGGTCAAGTCATGGTCCATAATGACCAGAAATCATATTAATCGTGTAGAAAGAAATGATGGTGGGCAAATAATAATATTTGCTCTATTATTACACAGCTGTGACATTAGCAAATGAATATTTCACCGGCTGTAATTAATTTATAAGTTTAGAGCTCGTTTTAAAAGAATTAACTGAGACAGGCAAGATTACTGAAGATAGCAGGTAGTTATGTTGTAAATTATTTCAGTAATTCATTTGCTCCTTTATTCATCCGCTTCGAAGGAGCGACGTTCCGAAACTGAATTAGCGAATTTCGCACCACGTGGATACAATTATCTCGGCAAATTCACTGTGAATATGGGCTCCAACTAATATGTAAACACAGCAGTCAATTCTGAATAGAAATACACAAATTTAGTCGTCGTGGTTCATGTTCTTCAAAATACGCAGAATTTGTTCATTTCACGTTGTTGTTTTGCTGAGGACGGCTACGAAATGTACCAAACTGTATAACGTACGTGCAGGGCTATTGTACTGACTTCTCATTAAACCTTTTGTTTTAGTACATTCTCGTTGCCGTCGTTTTAGTGGTTTGCTAAGCTCCCTAACATCATAGCGACGGCTAGACTAGTAGCTAGACTAGTTTTCGAATTTCGCTCCTTCGCAGCTCAGATCGAGTCTGGTTTTGAATGTGGCATGCAGGGGGGCTAGCAGCGAGGCCTGGGACCTAGTATATATGATTGCACATTTTAGAGATTTGGCTGAGCGAGACTAAGTACTGGTTTGTTTAAAATAAACATGGCGGACGATGGCTGACATGACGTGCGTTTGTGTTCGTTCAGAAATATTTTGGCGATTCCACGTCCAAACATCTATGGGAACGATTCGGTCGCTGTTTAACTGAACTTTGGTCATTGTGGGACACCATGGATGAAAATTCAACAGCAAACTCCCGTAGAGGTACGTTTCTCGAATGATTGACAGATTTCTTTACTTGTGCGATCATGTATTGCGGAAAAGCGGCAAGATCAAAGGGCGCTGCCTGCCCCCCCCTGGTGGCATGTACATACAATACAATACAATACAATACTTTAATACATGTGTGCAGATCAATTGCAAGATGATTCTCACCATTGTGTCATTAGCCAACAATCTCAGTTCATAAGATAGTAAAAATGTCAGAGCTGTTGTTGATGTACTCAAACGCCATTTCATTGCGGCAGTGATGCCTGCTCCCCACCAGGCGCGCGAGCCACTCAGAGGAGCCATGGATCCGATGTACAGTGGTACTTTGGGAGGCTGTGGTTGGGCATGCGTGAGGAGGCAGAGATGAAGGAGTTGCAGCCACCAAAACATGTTAAGACAACCTGAGTTTAAAATAGTAAACAGTAAACAAGACTCGCATGTATAGCTAATTAAACAGACACAACTCAAATACACAAGTGTTTATAATGCTAAGGATTTTAACGGGTTCTTCCTTACATGGAAAACAAACTTAGCAAAACTGCAAAACAACTTAATATTTAGTAGTTTTCTTTGCAATTTTTATTTTATTTTTTGTAGATTAATTGTAATTCGCAGGTCCACATCAGCTTTTAGCTGCCTTTTTTAACCTGCGGTAACAAATAAAGTTGTATGGAAAGAAATGATGGTATATTTTAAGCTTGGCTCTGCCACTGAGCTACAGGAGACTCGTGGGAGCTAAGGCCATATAACTAGGTTCAAGTGTGACAAACATCCCGCATACTGCTAGGATTAGATTTGTTGATGATAGAGAATTTGTGGAAAGAAATGATGGTATATTTAAGCTTGGCAGAAATATGAGAAAGATATTATTCTGTCAGTGACACAAGCGTCCGACCGGTGTGCGGAAGGTCATAGGTTCGACTCCTGTTGGGGGAACTCGGAATTTTTTTCCGAGTAGCTTGAGTTACTGACAGAATAATATCTTTCTCAAATAAAGTTGTATGTATGTATGTTGTATGTATTCTGAGAAGTGTACAGTGAATAGACCATTTCCGAGTTGTTTGTTGCCTTTCTTTCAAAACGAGTCCAGATGCATTGCGAAACCATCCGGCCAAATGAATTAGAATATGTGTTTGATTTACATGAAAATGAACATGCGAGTAAAAACTCATGTTAATATGAAGGTTTCGCACCAGGACTCGTTTTGAAACAGAGGCAAAAATAAACTCGGAAATGGCCTATTATAATTTTTTTTTCAAACATGCATAAACACAATGAACAAAAAGCTAACTACACTAACCCTAGTTACATGAAAGCTATACGGTGTGAGGCATAACAATAAAGGGTGTTTTTTTAATTTAAATGTTACATTACCTCGTGACTGTATTTAAAAAGGCCTAAATTTTCTTTCCTTGCAAAAGCATTCAATTTGTCAGTCTGTATAAGCCAGTGGTACATGAGGCTGCCGGGTTTCTAAGGGTTATCATGGAAATAAATCTTGGGTTTAATTTTTCTCAAGCTTTCCAATATATTTGCATTTTCCACAGACATGTTCATGACATAAATCTAATATAATTCCCGTATTTGTCATTTTGTTTACTTATAATTCTGCAGCAATGGCGATACTAATTAAATTCTACCAATTCTGGTTGAAAAATCTAAACCGGCAAGAAAAACTCCCCTTCGACCCCGTTCAATTTAGGTTGCCCTTTAGTTACGCCTCCAGAAAAAAAAAATTAAATGATATATTTTATTCGCTTAAATTCGCAGAAAAAGCTATCACGGTTGAAAGTTATTTTTTTCTTTCTTATCAGGCACGGCAGGGGTCCACCCCCTCCCCCCCCCCCCCCTTCCCCCCTCCCCTCCCCCTCCCCCCTCCCCCTTCATTTTTCAAAAAAGACTGATAAAAACTGTTAAGAAGCCATAATTTGACCATTTGTACCAGTATTCTGACTCTCCTAAAGACGCTTAAAATAACGTTTTCGTCGTCCTGCTTATTCGTGTATTCGTTATTCCATCTTATTCTACTTTTTTTCCTTGTGTGTGGCTTTATCTCTTCATCTCCCTGCATGAATACTAACTTACACAGGACAATAAATTTTTGCAGTCCTCAGTATGATATCTAATGAAATAAACAAGATACTGCGCGCTCTATGGAAACATAGAAGTAATATATCAAACACGAGATCAGAGACAGCGTTTCATCGCGATATCCAAACACCAAGAAGAGAGTCCAAAATACGACGCGCAGCGGAGTATTTTTGACGAAATTCGAGGTGTTTGGATAGCGGATGAAACACTGTCTCGAGTGTTCGATATATCTTCTCAATCGAAACAAAAACAAAGGAGCCGGAACTGAGAAATAAAATCGTAAAAATCTATGCTAATAAATTAAGACCGGGTATCCAAACCTCCGACACGGTTATGATTTCCTTTGTTTTAAGTTGATGAATTAGTAATGAGTTAGAGAAAAGCTGTTTCGAGTGTTTGTTTCATCAAAAAAATATGAAACTTTCTATCCAAAATGTTTCCATGACGTTATCAAAACATTCGTGAAAGTTTGTTTGTTTGGACTACTCGGGCCCAAACCTCTACCATCCACCATTTAAGAAATAGAAGATGGTGCACTGACATGTTTATATAGCCTGATGCAAACACTCGAGAAAGTTTGAGAATTCGACGCTTTATGTAAACCTGAGGGCGGGAGAGCGTTTACATAAGTACATAAGTACAAAATTCTCGGTTCGTGTTTGCATCAGATTACTGTAGGCAAGAAGCGGCCGTTTTCTATTATTTTTATGAAATTAACTGCCGACAAGATGCAATAATACGTCATAACCGTGTTACATTAACGACTACACAACCAATCAGAGCGTTATATGATCAACATTTTATGAAATCACAGAAAACGTTTTCTATTTTGTATTAAGATCGATGAAATCCTTCCGTTAGTAAATAAAACCGTCAATTTTCACTTTGAGATAACAATCAGTAAACATTGAACAGCTCTGTTTTAAAGGTGTTCAAAAGGAAAGAGAAGGACTTGAGAAGCGGGGCGGGAGGATAAATAAGCTTGGAAATTTTTGAGTGAGTTTTATCAGGGTAATGGGCTCCTGGTTTTATTTCCGATCACTTTAAGTCTGTGGATGAGGCCGTGGTGCGCAACCAATCAAATGAAAGCTACTGAGTAATATAGTTTATTTGGCGGTGTTTGGGATTCAGTTTTTAATTTTACACTAGGCCGACTTGGGACTCTCTTGGCAGTCAAAGGATTAGTATTATCCCCTATATATTCATTTGATTGACGCGTCACAAGTCACGTGTAACAACCAGCTGCGAATGTTCAAAGCTAAGAAACGTCTGCCTTCAACAAATAATAAATTATCTAAAAAAGCGAAATTAACTGCGATATCTGCTCAGTTATAAATTCAGTGAGCGATTTGTATATGAATTCGTGTTGTTGAAAATTTCAATGGCAGGAAAGCTGCTTAGAAGCTTTTAAATTCTGACCAATGATTGTAGAATATGAAGTGGTACTTCATATTTAAAAATTATTAATTCGTGACATGCCAAAAAAAGTATTAATCTTGTGGAAAAATACTTTCGCCCTAGTGCGCGACGCGTCTTCGGTTTGTCTGTTATAAAATTTTGTACTTCTAGCTTAGTTGCCCTACTGAATTATACTTTTCTTTCTTTCGATTTGATGCTGTTTAAAAATCCCAAAATGTTTTGTCTTTGTCTTATTGCAAAATTAATTCACTTTGAGGTGTAAAAATATTACTAAATACATTCTCTATTTCTCTTACAACTTAGTTATAGACCTCGGCCAATTTTCAAAATGGATAAAGAATTGAAAGCCGTTTTTCTCCTGTTTTGTGAATTCAGCTTAGGTGCCTTCTTACATTTCTGTCAGTTCACGGGCAAAGCTGCACGCTTAAGTACCTTCAATTGTAGATGTATGCTGTTTGAATATATTGAATATATATGCCTTACCTGGGACATCTACTCCTCTGTCGTACTTCTTCTGGCAAGATACGAGATCGTCAGAGCTTTTAAATTGTGCCTGCCTGAGTGAGTGTAAAGTCTAACTTCCTCTAACACATTTGTTTAGCCTGCAATGAATACATTTGCTATAATATATGTTAGTTTTGAATAAGGTGAGAGGCTTAAATTGATGCTTTGTTGATACCAGGACGTCGATGTGTCAGTCTGTTGTCACGTATTAAATAGTAGGACATTTCATTTTACTGTCTTCGCAACGCCGAACTCGCCGAAAGCGGCGCCAAATTAAGGCTATAACATAGTAGCTATTTCACTACAAGGTATGAAATTTCCAATATATTTTTCGCTTTCATTCGCTGTCAATGAGAAGAAAAAATAAAAATAAACCTGTTTTAAATTGTATAAATATGCACATTATGAATTATATTTTATATTTGTTCTTGACAGGTCGGAACCTCAACCTTGATAATCTGGAGGAGTTTCTTTTAAGTTTACTTTTAATATCAAATTATAATCACAGGAACGAAGGCCCTTTATTATTGTTACTTTATGATTCTCACGAATTTATTTGTTATTCTGTAAGTTTTATTTCAATTTTAACCCTTTGTTTGTCGAGTCGTGTTTGTGTCTCACTTGTTGAGAAGAATAAATTGTGATATTTATCAAAAAAATATTTAAAAACGTTCCCTCTGGCAAACTTCGAGCTACAGCCTTTTTTTTTTTTTTTTCATCGAAGGCTGTAGACTGGTAGGCGAAAGCTCGACGTTTTAATTATACATACATGTAACTAGAGAACGTTTTTGAAATAATTTTAATGCGTTTTATAGTTTTATGTTGTCTACGGCTCTGCAATTTTTGAAATATTTATCATTGCCATTATTTCCTTAGCTTCTTTTAAATTTTCAGCATAATTCTACAATGGCAGTTGCGAATTATTTATTCCTCATCCGCTTCTCAATTTTGATTCATATTTGATTCATATTTCAGTTCATATGAAACGTCGCTAATCCCGATTCGGCCAATTGTCCTATTCTGCCCCTAACATTACAATTTCTACCTGTCACCCATTCATAAAATTTACCCCGGCGATTTCATTAAGAACAGGGAAAAATAATACGATGCACTTATTTCGCAAGTGTCGGTCCCCAAAAACTCTCAACAAATTAGTGTTTCATATTCAGGTTTATCAGTTTCTATATATTTACAACATTCAGCTTGTTTGTTGAAGGTGACATAAACGTCTTTACAATATCTGTATTACCGGGTGTTCTGCCTGTAGAAAAAGGAAAATTTACCTTATCGATTTCATGCACAATATTTTATGTGCATTCACAGGCACCCCAAGCTCACGGTCAGCTATGATATACCACCATTACCGTATTGCGTCAGCAGTAATGGCGAAAAAAAAAAGGGTTTGTATGGGGATTTGCAAATAGATTTTAAGACAAAGGAATATGGTAAAGTTCTCAATAAAATTGTCTGACCTTGCTTCGAAAGTATTTTACTTGCTGTCTGTGTTAATGCCTGTGTTAAATACGGCATATCATATAGCTGACTCACAACGTGAGCTTGGGTCGCCTGTGGGGCATTAATTAAAACACTGGTTACCATCGCAATCACTCGATCTTAGAAAACGTCTTGGAAACACGATAAAGCTGTAACCCAGCGGTCCTTTCATTCGCTGTCACGAAAACGAGAAAAGGTTACTCTCTGAGATTTGGTGCTCTTACGGCCAGTTAAACGAACAAACCTTACCACGAGCTCTGAGTACCGAGACCGTCAACGAACTGAAACAAGCCTCAAAACGGTATTTTTAGTTTGAAAGAATCATAAAGACTTCATGAATACACGCGTGTGCAGTGTGTATTTATCGTGCAATAGCCCTTTTCACAGTTAACCTGAAATATTTGCATAACAATACAGTTAAACATAGAAGCGAGGCAATTTCGGGCACAAGCTGCAAAACATCGTGATTTTCTTGAGTTCCTTGGACTATGTTAGTATAAAATAGTTTTAAAACGGAGAAGAACTAAATATACAACTATTCGGTTGAAGTTTGCCGTAAAGATCATAAAACGATCTCGCTGTGCTTATGCGAATCTACTCTTTATAAATAGAGAAAATTAGTTTTACAATTTTTTCTAAAAACAACGTAAAGTTAAAGAATTGTAGTTCTTCTATATTTTAAAACTGTTTTTATATTAAAAGGGTTTAGAAGCTCAAGAAAAACACGATGTTTTGCAGCTTGTGCCCGAAATTACCTCGCTTCTATGTCAAGTGTATTGTTATGCAAATATCACAAGTTAACCGTGAAAAGGGCTATTAAAAATGGCGATGGCTTGAAGAGTTTGGTTGATGTCAGCGAAAGTTTCTATTTGGCTTGACAATTGGGTTTTTTCAGTAGTAGAACTCATGCATTGACACTTTACGATTTCTCGTCCTTATGCATGCAGTATTACGGCGTTAACTCCTATAAGTATAGTGCTTAAACTATCACCATGGTTTTACACTGATCGGTCAGTATTTAGCATTTCCTCTTTCGTCCGACTTTTCATGGGTTCTACATCTATGGAACGCTTTTTAGAGCGCGAAGAGATCAATATCGCAAGCTGGCGTCCGTCTCTACTGTCTGGAACCCGCAGACGAATTGTGATTAAGGCCAACTATATGTATACTGTCATCTAATGTTATTCTAGACTCACACTTACCAAGAAAGTGACCATTTTCACTCGAGACCAAGTGAAAATACTTATTGGATATTAGTACTATAAAGATATGTCAAGATACTTACAGGACATGGACATTTCAGGACCGCAAAATAACCGCCAAGTACCATGGAATTCTAAAGACAGTGATCTTGCAATATCCGTGTTTTACAATTTACCTCGAACGTCATTACGAAACACTAGGTTAAATGCCTCAGGAAAAGGCGACAAAATAATTAAGTAGCAAGTGTAAAATTAACATATTTAATTTGCTTTAATTTAGCGAGGACTGTTCTCGCCTCGCACATAACCGCCGATCAAATAAATTAGATATTTAACCTTCGAATGATAGTCAGATTAACTCGACCCTCGGGATATCTGGCTTGATACCTCCGTTCCTGGTATCTATCTCTTACGTATTTGCCACAAACCAATTTGAAGTTGTATTTAATGTACACTAGTAATGTAGGAGGACAGTTATGAAGATGAAAGCTTTTTTGCAAATGCAATGCCGGAAGATTGAAATTGATTGCAAAATCCACAACTTAATTCTTGACAGATCCCGGGACAGATCACGTTGTGGCCAATCCGAAGCTAGCAAATCTAAATTTGAGAAACCAGGCATCAGATTCAGTCCACACGTTCAAATAAACCCCTGTGCGGTCAAGAAGCTTTCTTTTCTATACTTTAGTATTGTATACATGCAACGAAAATAAAATGAAAGGAGGTTTACTGATCTGTAGAGAGGGAGGTATGTAAAATCAGTTCTCCTAGAGTGCCCAAACAGAAGGTCAGTAAAATACTTGTCTGACAAACCAGTTTGACAACTAAGCACGTCGATAAGCCTCGAATTTAAATTGACGCGCTTCAGTCTATAAAATAACGAAAGTCACTAGCCGGCCTTCAAGACTGACCCTGCAGTTTCGTTAGTTTAATTTTTGATAACTAGTCGCGCCTGGGGTTTCTTTATTTTGTTTGTAAAATGCGAAATAACGGCCACGCGTCTAAAGTGCGATGCGATATATATAATGTCAGACAAATTCCATTTCAAGAACATAATATATACTGCCAAGACCATGCGCTTTCCTTTCCAGAAATAAAAATCGCTTGAGCAATTATTCAGCAAGGAGGAAAATCACATGAAACGAAAAAACCCTGCGAGATAGAACAACATGATATTCGGCAAGAAAGATGATATTTACAGATTCAGGTTCAACCGCTCAGTTACCTGCCAGCTGCCATTCGGTGATTTTATGCCCATTGAAATCAATCCATATTCGTCACGTCCATAAGTCGTCAGTTCCTAAACACATTACCCAGAGAAGACAAAAAGAAATACGATCATTCACCGCAGTTCAAGATATCGATTTTAAAAATCTTACTCGGGACACGAGCGAAGAGCAAACAGTATCGAAGCCTGAATGCGGAAAAAGGCTTTTCACTTCGATTCGATGTTTTTAACATTACGGTTTTAATTATTTACAAACCACCACTAAAAACAGAAAGAGGGTCTGTTTGCATTTCCGATGTATGTTTTGCGTGTTATATTCAAAAGATGTTTGATCGATTTCTATATACTACTTTGACGTCTTGTATTATTAAAGCATGCTCTAGCTGATGTAAAATTTCCGGCGGACTAATTCACCTTATCTCGATAAAAAAAAAAAGTCCCATATGTTTGGTCGCCGACTCCGGACGATTTTTAAAAATTTATTGTTACAGCGAGTTTATATATCGCACACTTACTGTATTCAGTAGTTTTACGTCTAAATTATGCTCGGATTTTCTTTGTTACGAGGCATTTTCATCTCAGATTTGCGTATGACGATTGCTCATACAGCCGCAAAATTTGCATAAAGTTCACATTGGAAATGCATGATATGTGTCACAAGGAACACCGTACCTTGATGGGACATCAAAATTTCGTCAAAACACGACAATTTTTAATTAAACGCTGGCAGCCTACATTATGTTCCTTCCACGATTTATTAAAGAAAGTAAAGTATAATCTGTTTTTATTAAGACTAAACCATGAAGGATACCTTGAGATTTGTTTCTTCCGGATATTTTAACCCATGAGAGCGGTTTTGAACTGATTTTTAGATTCTCGTGACGAGCTGTTCAACTTTGTTTTTTTTTTTTACAATGTTCAGATTTTGTTTGCGTTGATCCAAACTAACGTTAAAGGTAACAGTTGAAAATTAAGGCCAAGGCAAACGAGGAAACATTGTTGCGGAAACATTGTTGCCCATAATGTTTCTTGGGTGGGTGAGCAAACGAGCAGGAAGTACACATAAATGTTTTGCTTCCTTACCTTTACAAGCTGACGTCCGATCTCACCCCTGAGTTGAATTGTAAAGCGCATTTGGATACTATATAGAAAATGCGCTATATAAATGTCATAACCATTACCATTACCATTCCTTGCTGTGCAAACCAAGAAAAAATGCTGCGAACAGGCGATATAATGCGCGCGCAATGCAAAATAAGCTCTGGAATATCTAGTCAACATGTTTTCCTTCGCGAGCAAACGGGGAAACATTTGTTGCGGACGCAAACTGTGTATGAAAAAATTCAGAAACATTTTTTGCGTCCGCAACAATTGTTGCGTGCCGGGCAAACAGGGAAACATTTTGGAAAACATTGAAATTCACAAATGTTTCCGCAACAATGTTTCTTCCTTTGCCATGGCCTTTAAGTTTCCATATGATCGCAACGATCGCAACGATCGCTGCGACCGTTGCGACTGCGATCGTTGCGATCGTTGCGATCGTTGCGATCGTTGCGATCATATGGAAACCAGGCTTTTAAAAGGTGTGAATCGTTTTATTTGTTTTGTTTTAAAGTTCACTTCGTTTAGCAGAGTCAGAGTCAGAGAGTTGTTTTATTTACAGGGACAAGCGGAACAACCGCCCGGCGAACAAAAGCATAAAAAAAGCAACAGACATGTTGTGCAGAAGTGGAGGCGAAACGTCTACCCACTTTATAAAGTATAGTTTTGATTTGTAAGCATAAACAACGGGTAGCCCGAGTGCTTTTCACCTCAGAACAAAGACACGCCAGGAAACTTTTACAGAATCGAATATTCTTTGTAGGATCACAAAGCCTAAAGAATTACGGCCTGTTCATCGGCTAACGCATGGTATTGTGACTTGCCGGCCCGCACTGGAGATGAACATAAAGGCCGTGGCAAACGAGGAAACATTGTTGCGGAAACATTGTTGCGGACGCAAATGTTTCGGCGAGCAAACGGGGAAACATTTGTTGCGGACGCAAAATGTTTCTGAAAGAATTCAGAAACAATTTTTGCGTCTCGGACGCAAAATTTGCGTCCGCAACAAATGTTGCGTGCGCGGGAAAACGGGAAACATTTGCGTCCGCAACAACGTTTCCTCGTTTGCCACGGCCTTAACATTCATATGGAGCCGGACGAAATGTTTTCTATATCAAAACTTATGTGAGATTTAGGGGAAATTCACCAACTGACTTGTGAAATCTCAGCTAAGTTCACTTGAAAAACTATACTGTTATCGTACTTTATCACATCGGCTTTTCGTATCCTTTTTCGCTCCCCCAAATTCTTCCCAAATCCGATGCCTCGAAGATCCGCTACTTACTTTCCGCTTGCTTCAAGCCCCCCCCCCCCCCCCCCCCCCCCCCCCTAACCACCACCACCACCACCACCACCACCACCACCCTTTTCTACCCACTTACTGCACCTGCGACCTTGTGTGATAAAATTCATCTGATTTCATTTATCTACTTTCCCTCGCTGTAGACGGACAACTAGATGGAGTAACTCAAGACGAGTTATTCGTCTAAAGTTTAGACTACGAGCAGTCCCTCTAGATCTTTCCCAAAATGGCAAGCTAAGCCATTTGAGACGGATACTTCTCAAACTCATTAATAATTCATCAAGCTAAAACAAAGGAATCATAACAGTGTCGGAGGTTTGGATATCCGGTCTTAATTAGCATAGATTTTTACGATTTTATTTCTCTGTTTACTACTTAGTGTGTGTTTCGATTGAGAAGATATATCGAAGACTTGAGGCAGTGTTTCATCAGCTATCCAAACACCTCGAATTTCGTCAAAAATACTCCGCTGCGCGTCGTATTTTCAACTCTCTTTTCGGTGTTTGGATATCGGATGAAACACTGTCTCTCGTGTTTGATATATTACTGCTCGTCTGAGAAGAGATATCCATCTCCATCTTCATCTCTTTGCCCGAGACAAGTTTTCCGTCTCTTAGCCGAATAATGAGTCTAATAATTAATCCGTCTCTAGTGTGAAAAACGCGGGCCAATTGACAGTGACTGATCGACAGTTGCTAGCCTGTTCCAGGCGTTTGGATAGCGGGGGAGCAACGCGAAAAGACTCGCGAAGCGCCAATTCCCTCGCCTTTATTTTTTCACGCCACTCTTCGTGGCGCCCCCTGGCGCTCCCCCGCCATCCGAACGCCTTGAACAGGCTATACAGCTGCACGCTGGTGACTCTCAGTAAAAAACAGCACGCAACCGGCTGCAGAAGCCTTGAAGGCTTCAAATTCTAATAACACGGACAATTTCACTCCTTTAATAAAGGCTAATAACTTTTAATTAAAGTTGAAATTATAGAATTGGCTTGTGATGTGATACAAGAGTTTTTGACTGATAACTGAGTGGTAAAATCAAGCTGCTTTGTGTTCCTCTCTAGGAGAAAACTTGGACACAAAATCACTTTCGAAAAAAAATTCCTAACCAATTTCCATTATTTCCCAACATCTCTGTAAAGACGGATTCCGCTCAACGTTCGAGCAATAAGTGCAAAAATTAATTACTAAAAAACTACTCATAGCAAGGTAACAGTTTGAATTATATTTGAACTTCTCCAAGTGACCCCGCAGTTTTAAAATTATAAAAACGCACGCCATTTTGTTTTGAACTGACATGAAGCGTCTTTTTAATTAACATATGTAATGACTTCTCTCGCGGGGTCAGCTTGGGAGCTAATTTATCGACAATTTCTTCTTAACTGTATTCAAAATGTTACCGTGCTATGAGTATTTTTTTGGGAACTTAATTTTTTGCACTTATTGCTCGAACTTTGAGAGGAATCCGTCTTAACTAAATCGACTACAAAACGCCCAAGATCTGATAAAGCTTTTTAAAGTAAGACTCGTCATACCAAAATTTTTCCTTAAAGGAGCTATGTTGCGACATATTTAGTCATTTTTCCGATGTCCAAAATTATTTTAAAATCGAAGGAAACCATAAAATAACAGTTTACTAAGCTAGAAAAACACCAAAGAGACAATAATAAACCAAACAGAAACAAGGATGGCTAAGATTAGAGAAGATTGAGACGGATTGCAAACGACGAACTTGAAAAATTTAGCCTAAATTTTTCAAGATGCGCGAACAGTGACGCAGCTTCTTTAAGACTTCCTTTCCAAACTTGAAATAGAAGTTAACACGTACGTGCCCTACGGGCAGAAATAGTTAAAGGTGTTTATTTAACAAATCCTTAAATGTCTCAACTGATAAGAGAGAAAACTGACATCCCAGACCACTTTCAATAAAATATCGGACTTCTTCCTTTGCCTCCAAATAATAATTGCAGTCAATATTGATTTTAATGTTGGGTAATTAATACAGGCACCTGAGTATCAGGCCTTGCTATATGATAACCTACATTAGGCGCGTGGGTGGATATTTGCCCGCGGAAGTCATTTATCTGTTCCGGCTTGAGGAAAAACTGTGAACTTCTCGGAAGAGATAATTAATGTCCGCGAAAAAATATCCGTGTATATTTTTGAAGTCAAATGTATTTTATTATATGGAAACTGGTCCACGATGAAAAGGAACATTCTGATTGGTTCCCTGAGCGGTCCGAATTTTGCAATACGGACCGCAAAGATGGACCGCTCACGAACTCATTTCGCCAAATTCCTTTTAAGAAACATTGAACAAAAGAAAACTGTTTTCTATTAAGAAGAAATTTTTTCCTCATGTCTGGCGGACAATTTTGGTTAAATTTTTCGCAAAGTGGCCTGAAAATGCAAGAATATGCTTAGCTTTGGCGCGCGCGCGTTAGCCGAGAATGGTTGCACTAATTTCTCAGCAAATTTTTTAAAAAGCCATTATAATAAAAACTTTATTGAACTAGCTTGTTCGGTCCGTATTGGGAAATATTGGTCGAGTTCTTTTTTTGCAAGTTTATGGACCTCGCCTTCGGCTCGGTCCATAAACTTGCAAAAAAAGAACTCGACCAATATTTTCCCAATACGGACCTCACGCTAGTTCAATAACATCTATATATTGTGCTTATTATCCTTCAATATTTTTACACAAGACCTCTCTGTTTGGGAGATCTCGGCGCAAAGCGAAAATTATTTAAGTTAGTATTGGCGTTCAAAAATCTTGATCGTCTGTTCAAAACGTGCAGTTGTATTAGCCGTGTTCACACTAGAAGACGGACAAATCGTCTGGCGATTTATTCGTCTTAGTGTAAAAACTAGACGGATAAGTCATCTTGTGTTGGTTCAGTGTCATAAATTCATATCAAGACGGACAAACAGACGATCTTGAAAGCAAGGGGCCTGGAACTAACACGGCGGCTTGGTTACCTTGCATGTGGAAAAATGAGTGCCGCCATTTTGATTACCCACAAACCAACACTCCTTTTGCTAGTCCCACTCCCCTTTAACAATTGAGACCGAGATACGACCATTTGTTCATCTGGTGTGAATTTAAGTCGGCTTTTGGACGACCTGTCTGTCTAGACAAAAACTCGACCTCGAAAAAAATCGTCTTAATAAATAAAGTCGGACAAATAAATCGGACAAATCGACGGATAAAATCAGACGACTTTTACGTCCAAAATCGTGTCCGTCCCGTTTTCACACTAAGACGATTTGTCCATCAGAGACGACTTTTTCGTCCAAAAACGCTGTCCGTCTTCTAGTGTGAAAACGGCCAATCAGTTTTATAATTTATGTTGGGTGAACTTAACATGCAAAATAAAGTTTTGAAAACGCTCGTTATCAAGTGTCCTCAAAGTTTTATTTGAAGACGGAACAATTGGACACATAATTAGTCCAGTACAAAGGGTATGTTTCTTATTGGACCATATTTACTTATGTGATACATCATCTAATGTTGCGTTCTATTGGGATCAACCGTTGCAACATAAACCAGTTTTGGTTGAGGACACTTTTCCAACCTTTTTCGGTTGCAACGCGGTTACTCCTGGGGATAGCCATTACCAGACTCCCTCCGCGTTCACACGTGCAGGGTAAAAAACATGGCAGCCTGTGGTCGTCCATCGTGCTTTTAGAACTTTTAGAGGACGAGATTGTGCGATATGAAGCTCACGATGAAAAAGAGACTTAAACACCCTGTTAAAGCCTCTATTTCATCGCGAGCTTTCAGCGTTGAATTTTAGAGCATCAGCGGACACCTGTCACTCGTACTACTGAGTCAGAATCGAGGAAGTTATTACGAATTTGTCTGACTCGACACGCAAAAAGCGATGACCGAGAATATTCTAGTGGTCGCTACCGTCATCGTTTTCAACCATTTCAACCGAGTTCCGAGTCGGTTGAAAAAGTTGATAACACTGAAACCAACCAATTTTTTTTTCAATACTAGATAGAACATGAAAAACCTCAACCAACCGTAAACGGTTGATCCCAATAGAAAACTGATATTAACGTTGCTTAATTACACTATTTACAAAAGTGCTACTTTAAAACAATTTGGTTACTGCAAGAGAGGATGATCTAAGGGAAGCATTCCCCCATACATGGGTCTCATTCCAATTATAAGTTGTTGAAATCTATTTTTAATTTTCACTCCATCGCTGAGCTATTTTAAGAGCACTACCTGATTGACCCTGATTGGTTCAGTTCAAGTAACGTGATGTCGGAGCCGCGATCAGATGTAAATAAAAATAACTTTCACAAAACATTATTATGCAAAGGGCACGAGAAATCCTTCTCTTAGATCATCCTCTCTTAGTTACAGCTATGCCATTGATTACTATTTACAGACATCATTAGTACTATAGGATTTATGTTTTGACATTCAGGTAATGAACTGCAAACACTGAGATCATCCTACGAAGATCAGAGATTACGAATTCATGATGGCTAATTAAAAAGCTCTTGCCAAAAGGAGTCGCAAATTTCCAACATGTGTCGACTTGCAACTCAAGTCCATTGACCAGAACGTGCGCGCACTTGCGTTGACTTCAACGATTTGCGTTCACTTTGATAGAGATCAAATTTGTACAAGTTGTTCGCCGTTTGACCATACAACGTAAGTGTACGGAAGTCAACGCAAGTCATGGCCAAACGAAATGACCAGTCAGTCAGGTTGGAAACTTGCGCCTACTCGCGACTCCGTTTGGTCACATGGTACATGAATCAACCAACTGACCGTATACGTTGAACAAACACCGAGATTTAGAATGTAGAATGGTCGAGGAATTTATCATTTTTCGTCAATGTCATCAACATGGACTATGTCCAGAGTACCTCACTGACATGTTTACTGAGCGTTCCCAAACACTGAACTAGTTATAGCCTAAGGAGTGCAAGCCACAATATTTTATGTCACGTCCTAACCGAGAATATCTCGAAAAGAGCTTCAGTTATAACGGTGCAATACATATGGAATCATTTACCAACCGACGTCACCCCCCCCCCCCCCCCCTCCCTTGCACTCCATTAAAGCTGCCTTGTGTAATTGTAATTTTAGCTAAACTTGGATTGACGATTTTAATAGTATAGATAGTATTGCTACTCCTCCTATACTGTCATAAAACACGACGGGAATTTGAGAGCACGAGAGAAATTTAGAAAACACGAGCCGCAAGTGAGTGTTTTCTATATTTCTCAAGTGTTCTCAAATAACCGGAGTGTTTTATGACAGTAAAATACATGGCTTTGGCTTCTTTATGTGCTTTAAAATATAGATTAAACACGTTGAGTAGGTGAAGAAGAGAAACGTCTGTTTACTCAGGTTAATGCCTGCCAGGTGACCTCCCGGGGAGGGGGGGGACTCCCATATAAAAGTGACGGGAGTGATCGTCGATACCAAAATCTTGTTTCATGAGCATGGCTCAAATTCATTTTCCCCATGAAAGGTAACATTTCTAAAACGACAAGTAGTTCTTGTCATAGTCGTCTCCTTCTCGATACCCTAAAAGGTGCCGAACAGTGGTAATTTTCGATTTAGACAACCTCAGTGGTACCAAACCACAAATTGTAACCCTCAAGGGCCGATTTAAACGGTAAAACTTCGTCGCATGCGACATGCTTACGACAAGCCTACGGACACGAATTGCATAGTGTAAATCAAACCTACAACTTGCTTACGATTGTTGTGTATGACACGAAAAATGAATGTTAAATGATGTGAGTTGTATACGATGTCTGCGCGACGCGAGCAGCGCGAGCTACAGAAGTCGGTTGCGACAAAGTTGTACCGTCTAAATTGTCCTTAAGGTACGACGGTCACCCCATCACTTTCATATGAGAGTCCCCACCGGGATGACCTGAGCCCTTAGCAATTGATTTAAGTGTTAGTCGGTACATTTGCAGAGTTATTCGGTACCTGGAACTGAGTAATAGGAGTATCATTTTCACTAACACCAATGGCAGCACCACGCCTCCGGCGAATATCAGGGCAGCATGACGTGACGACCTTCCAGTAGCCTTTCCGGTACTTCTTCATGGTGAGGCCATACAGCACCGGATTCACACAACTGTTGAAAAACACTAGGACAACACTGACGTCCATCCACGTGGTGCCCTGGGTGGCGTGACCAAGGATGAACAGAAGGTACGTTATCTGGTTCGGCGTCCAGCACAGCATCAACGTCAGCGTAGCAATGGCGGCAACCTTGGTGATCTTCTTGCGTACGGCATCACCATGTTCACGACCTATTTCGGAACCCGTCTTCATTTTGTAGATGATGTGCAGGTACAAACCAGCAATGACAGAGAACGGAATGAAGCTCTTCATCAGAAACCCAACCACGCCGGTCACTTTAAATTGGCGCCTTTGCCATAAGAGCACCGCCTACCAGCGGGATTATCGGGATGGATGCGCACCGCTGGAGAGGAACCCATGATGGTGACAATAGCCAGGAGGTAACAAGCCACGGCGCTGATCACGGCACGCTTGGTGCTGATTTTCTGAATGTACTGAGCGGGTCTAGCCACAGCGAACCAACGCTCAAACGTGAGAAGGACACAGAGATTCATAGACGCCAGACCAATCATAAATAGGGCCATGCGACCATAAAGCACCTGGCAATACAGCCACAGGGCGGACGTCCCCTTAGGTTCAGGAATGGTAATGGCGAATGTGTATCCCGGGCATAGGAACAGGAATATGGCCGTTATTACATCTGTGAGCCCAAGAGCAAAAATGATTACCGTGTAAGGCTTCTTGAAAAGCACCTTCCTCTGACTGTAAAGGAACAGACAGAGAACTACGTTACCGACGAACGCAACAACTGCGATGAACCAATAGGCAGCTTGCTTCAGTGTGCCAAGGGTTACGTCTTGATTGGAATTGCTGGTTGGTGGTAATAATGGAATTGACGAGTTATTACCGGAAGCCATAGCTTGCTTGCAGACAGCAGATTAATCGGACGTTTTGGTGGTACTTGTAAGATTATGAAACGTCAAGAAATCTTCTAAAGTTAGATCAAAACCTGAAACCGCCGTGATTAAATCCTAGGCAGGTTTTACTTCGGTTAATTATGTACTAAATGTTTAATTTGGTTCAGTTTAGCATTTGATCCTTTCAGAAGGTACGTAAAGCCAGCTCGAACTCCAAGTCTTCTCTCTGTTGTCTTCAAAGTTCTGTTTTTCAGTGTGATGTAATGTACTTGAATCATGCAATCCTAAAAGACAAACGATGTACATTTATAATAAAGTGCCAATGCAACACGCGCTCTGATTGGTTTAAATAACGTGCGCGCGTGCTTTATGAGAGTACAAAGCAGGGAGCTCACGAATGCTTACGCCATCCGCAGAATTTGTTTTGAAAATAAAGGCAAATTTGCGAGGAAAATCATAGATTTTTTAAATCATAACACAAATAAAAAAGTCTCAACTATATGCTCTGTTCTGTTATAAAGCACTCAGGAAGCGGCGAGAGCACTCAATAAGTAGTGAGAAACACTCTCCGATGGGCTCGTGTTTCCCCCTACACTTCTTTCGTACGTGCTCGCGCCGCTTCTTGAGTGCTTTATAACAGGACAAAGCACAGTTGAGGCTTTTTTACTTGTCAAATTAATAAACTAGATTTAAAATAGGGAATTATATTAGCAAGACAATAAAATTACTGCCAATGCCATTTTACCACATTTTCATATTTTATGTTTTACATTGATTTCAATCTTTTGCTTTTCTTGTTTATGTTTTTTTTATAGCAATAAATGAACCGTATTTTAGTATAGGTAATTGCATGAGGCCGAGTAAAATTAAGGATTAATATCACGCGTGTTTTCAGAAATTTGCAGAAATTTTTACGAGAAATCATGCGATTACTTGTTAATAACATAAAGGGCAAAATTAGTGTGATTAGTGATATCGGGGGTCTTCGGCAATCTTCGATTATGTTCGAAAATCTTCGGAGGACTTCGGGTGATTTTCGGAAATCTTAGGAAATCTTCGGGTCATCTTCGGAAATCGTCGGACGTCTTCGAGTGAACTTTGCATTCTTCGGAAGTCCTCGGGCGGTCTTCGGAAATCTTCGGAGTAATTTTGCCCTGGGCAAACCAAAATTAACGAAAAATGCCCTCTGTCTTAACCAATCAGAATTCAGTAATTTTGGCCTCTATGTTATTATTATTGTAAACCCTAAGCCCCAGGGGAGATCATCTCATTTCAGACATCTTGCCAATTCAAGTTAATTTTGAAGCAGGCAGGAGTGATAATAAAGAAAATCAACAACTTAAAATAATTAGGATATTCCCTTGACCTACCACCAAATTCTCAACGTGACTCTAAAATAAACATATAGGGTCTGAATAATCTGTTTATTGTTTATTTTTCCAATTTCATCCGATTACTGAAATTGGGGAGGAGATTCGATAATTTTTAATTAAAATTAGTCCCACGAAATAATCCATTATTTCGCGAAACTTTTAACCGACAAATCACAAATTAAATGACCAAAATTGTAACTGACAACTCACAAACGGCCAAAATTTTCACTGACATACATATGAAAAATACTATAGAGGTAAACCCTATGTAAAGACTCCCTAAAAAAAAGCTCGGTTTAAAAACTATACATTTAAAATATATAATTTAAATAACTGAAAGCTATCGGCTCCACCTGACAACTGACAAACGGCCAAAATTTTAACTGAAAACTGACGAAAGGCCAAAATTTTATCCAACTACTTGCAAACGGACAAAACAAACGTTAAGTGACCAAACTTTTAACTGAAAACTGACAAATGGCCTCCATTTTAATTTTCACGGTCCGCCCGAGACCTCATTGTTCCTACTGACGACTGTCAACGTACCATAAATTTTGTTGTACCTTTTGAGTCTGTGGATGAAACCCTAGTGTGTGACCATTCAAATGAAACTATTGAGCAGTTCTTTCAAGTGGCGCTGTTTGTTTTTGACAATTTTGCAAAATGAAATTCACGATTTTTTCCTCAGTTTTGAACGAAGCACTTTTTGAAGTGAAAGGGTTAATTAACAGAGATATGACAAATGACCTGAAAAAAACTTTCGACTTTCGACTGTTTACTGAACATTCTCCAAGCTGGCAAAAGCACAATAAATCAGTAGCTATCGGTGACTATATCGAGAACAGTGAAAGCTCGAGTTCGTTTCAATTTGTTGCTAGAACAGAGAAACAGATTGCACAGGCAAACTAACCTTGAGCTCTTATATAGCCGTCCGTTTCTTGATTTCCTTTCCACTGAGTGGTGCCGAACATACGCTGACTCCGATCAAAATACTTTCACTTTTTCACTTTTGACTTCATTGTTTTCAAACATCCCTAAGTATATTTTGATTTTAATTGGAAGTAAAATATAAATAACACTCATACAGCTATCTAATTAAAATTCCGTGTCTGAAAATTTCTACATCTGCGCACTGATATGAACATCGAAATTCACCTTAACAATTTCAGTTATATACAGTTATTTTAGTAATAGTTGGGATTGAGAGTTTGCATGACACATGAATGAACTGCTGAAATGACCTGCTTGTCAAACACTGCCCGGACTAGAACGGAAAATGATTTATTTAAATTTCCAAACGATTGCAAAAATGTAATGTACAAATGACGACAAATGCGGTATATTTTATGATGAGGAGGACACAATTTTCTCAGTATGAAGAAAAACTAGCAGGAGAAACCTTAATACAACGGTGCATTGGCTGTCATTAATTTGTTTTGGTTTCTTGTTTTTCTATAAGCGGTAATTTCGATAGGATTTGTGCATGCATGTTTTATTTATTGCTCACATTAGGTCATTTACCGGCCTTATGCCTCACTAAGGGCGAAGAGGATAAGTGAATGATTAGGTCAGATGGGTCAAGCTAATTTTTACAAAAAAAATCTAAAACTGTGTATTTGTCAAACGTATACTTCCTCTTGTCAAACTTTTAACGTTGGCCTAAAATCGCCTTAATGTTGCCCTTATTCCCCTTAAATCGCCTAAAATCGCTTCAAGTCCGGACGGATGACTTTTTTACGAAATCAGCGTACAATAATCTTTGCGAGATTGCTCCGTTATTTTTCTTTTTGTATAAAGTGGTATCTTTACATGATTCTTTCCGTGCGTTCTATCACGAAATGCACAAAAACATGACACACCATGGCTAAAAATAAAATAATCCTAGCTTAATAAAAGAATCTTATAGTTATGGAAATTAGCTACATCCGAATAGCAGACATTAAGACAAATGACCCTATAGAAATACTCCAGAAGACCCACTGTTTCTCCTAATAAGACATCACAATTCTAAAAAAACATAGTTTTTCTGTTATCGAAAAACCTTATAGATGTTGAACATTGAACATCAAGTCATTAATCGACCTAGTTGATTTATTGATACGATCGTTTTCGTCTGACGTCACGAAGATTTAATGATCCTGAAAAGTTTGTCTCGATACGTATTCGAGAAATGAAAAACGCTAATATTTATGTAAATTTAAATATCGTTGTGTATAATGTTATAATTAGCTTTCAATTTGTGATGACCCGTTTCATGCTGTTTCTCAAATATTTCAAAGGGAAATATTTTCCGTCTAACTATTAATATTTCCTGGTGCTGTCATAAAAATGTTTTAATTTATTACGAAACGAAATATTTTTTCTTTTTCCCAAGATAGTTTATAATCTTAGTAATATGAAAGTAACAAATTATTAACATATTCAGATATGACAAAGCTTTTTCAAATAATGACGGCTATTTTGAGATTCCTTTTATTAAAGAAGGAACATTAACGACTACCAATGTGGATACTAATTGATAGAGAACTCTGCTTTACTTCCTTTGTGTCCTTTTTGGCCATGTTGGTGTAGCGAAGTCATTAAACACACATTAGGGGTGAGAAGACGTCATGCATTTCGCTATAATACTCGAAAGGATTAAACATTAATGGCAAAAAGTCATGCCATTAAGAGTATTATTGACAAGTAACTTGGCGGTAACCTTTGGACTTTCATAAAAGCAACCTTCATTTACTGTGCGAATCAGAAAAGTGGGAACACTTGGATTTAACGCTTGGATTTTCCTTTACCACAAAGTTGTCTATTTTTCCCTGTATATTGCTAATTTCGCAAAGCTTTTCTGCAAAAACAAAGTGTAAATTTGAGTTTCCTGACTATTCTTCTTGCGGTTTGATCATGTCAAAGTTAAATAAAAGTGTTCACGCTTTTTTTTGATTCGCACAGTAACGGTTGACAGTATACATCATCCTCGCTTGAGTTTCCGATTTTCATCTATATGACTCGTGGTTGTGTTTTCGCGCTTCGGTGAAATTTAGGGCGCGTGCTGCTTATTCCCCACTACTGCATCCCTCATATATATATAGCAAACCACTGTGTTTATATTAAGTCGTATGGGACTCTCGTAACAAAGGGACCAACAGAGATCTAATGTTCACTGTTATCGCCTTCTACTAACCATCTGCTTAAACGGCGTTTTTGTAATTTGAAGTTCTTGAGTTGGCAAGAGTATACACCTATTTAAATTAACGTTGTCGGATAGAAATGTTAAAGCCTGCAAGACAAGACCGAAAGATAGCATGGGTAAAAGTAGAAAACTGCTGCACGCACTGAATACTAATAAAATATGAGAACACGAAAAACATTATTTGTAACGTTTCCTTTTTGTTTTAAACCTGTAGAAGTAAGCTACTTTTAGCCAAACTATCAGAATCATACAGCAGCTACAATTGTAGTTGAAAAACATGGAAAAAATCTAATTCGGGGCACAGCAAATACATCATGGGCAGAATAAAAACTGGTAGATTTCTTTTCCACTGATATGCAAATTCTAATGAATACCCAGGCAACCATTCGGTCTTCAATCAATCAATCAGTCTTGTCTTGTAGGCTTCGCTTCTATCCGACAACGTTAATTGAAATAAGTGTATACACCAAGCTAAGATCTACAGTGTACACATGTGTACATGTAGGTGTCGCATGTCCCTAATTAAAACGTGTTATGGTCCCTTAATTACCTATTCATACTTCCAATAAATAAACAAATATAGAACTGTTTTTAAAGAGAGTATAAGTGTATATGACCACATACGAATATTAAAGGTTATAAAAGATAAGATAAGATATTGACCAAATCAGTAGTAGTTATTCACATGTAACACATAAAAATAAAGTAAACTTTCTTTCGCTACTTCTTCGGGTCGGCCAGGCGGAGTAGTGGTACACCAATATATTTTTAAAAATCTACCCAATATACCCAAAATTAGTCCACCACAGAAGAGAACACATGCTCTATAGATCAAGGATAAATATGAAAGGGATTTTAAAGGAGCTACGTCGCGGATCTTGAAATAGTTGGCCATTTTTTTCAAGTTTGCCGTTCGCAATCCGTCTTAATCGTCTCCATCCTCAACCATCCTTGTTCCTGTATGATTTATTATCACCTCTAATGTTTTTCTACCTTAGTAAACTATTATTTTGATACTTTCTTCAGTTTAAAGGTGATTTTGCACTTCGCAAAAATAACTTAAAATATCATGACATAGCTCCTTTAAACTTTCAACGTTATATCTATTGAGTTATCACCAAAATATACCAAATACCCAAATATAACGTATACCCAACTAAAAAAACCCTGCTTACGTACCGTATACCCAAAATCCCTGGCCGATCCTGTGGTGTCTGTTAATTATAAATTAAAGTATTTACCCGACGCTGTTTTCCTTCTGAAATTTGCTTAAATTTCCTTACCTTTCCTTCTACTCTCGTATACCTCACACTATATCATTGATGTACGTGCGTAGATCGAATCAAAATCAAAACTGAAAATCATTTTGAAGTACATGTACGCACAGCTTGCGTTTTAAATCATGTTAAATGATTTATGATACGAATTACTGAGAAAAAAAAAACTCGTGAAAGCCTCGTTTATGTCATAAATGCCGTCAATGGGATTAATAAGAAAAGTAATCAGACTTAAAAATAATTTGTCAAATGTCAATTCCATTGGGCAACTTTTAGCCTTAAAAAGCAAAAAAAAAATGCAGTATATAGTAAAGCATAATGAAAGCTGTTATTTGTTGTTGCCTACCTTTTAAAACAACATTTCTAGAAATGAGCACGCAAGCCTCAATGAGCTCTTTTGTTCCATATTGATGATTATTTTTTTTATTTCACCTCTCGACACCTCTTCCTCTCCAAATAACAAAATAACATTACATTTATTTAACGGTTTCATTTAATGCTTGAAATATTAATTCTTCTTTACATACTGACTCTCCTATACCGTAAAATTACGATAATCAGCCATGAACCTATTTTTGGTCAAAAGGCTTCTTCTGTGGGCTTATTTTCGGGAGGGAGGGGATGGGGGTTATTATTGAAAGGAGTTGTGCATTTCAAAAGCTAATTGTTCACTTATCTTTGTCTGATAAAGATAGATAGTGTCGATAGATTTTTGCTAACTGGCCAAAGCTGAAAAACCGTGGAAGGGTCTATTTTAAAAATTGCTAACTGCGATGATCATTTCTTTACTTCATACTCAGACATCCGCAGTTCATATATGATATATATCACTTGTCAACCTTTTTAATTTTTTAAATTTTAATTTGTAAACATCGATCGTCCCTTTCTTTGTGGATGTTTTTATAAATCTGTGTGTTTACCATGGTAATATTTGACTAATAGCAACAACGTACGCGTTGTCACATGATGAACTGCCTTTTTCTCCAAATTGAGACGCGGACTTGGGTTAGCTTTGGTCATAAGTTCCTATAAAGGGTTGATCGAAGAATTGAAAATATAGGACAATATAATGAGAGAAATAATTAAGAATTGGTTCATGGTTAGCGTGCGTATATCGTGTTATGGATGCACTTGGGAAGTTTGGAGAGCACTCGTGAAGCTAGAGTTGCTCTCGGCTATCGCCTCGAGCAACTCTTACGCTTCTCTCGTGCTCTCCAAACTTCCCGCGTGCATCCATAACTCGATATACGCACGCTAACCATGAACTAATTCTTAAATATCTTATTACAGATTCTTTTTTAACGCAATCGAAGAAAAAAATTGTTGGCCTTTTTAATTAATTTGTAAATATCTACGGAAATAGTTAGTATTTTTTAGTTATCTGTAATATTATAACAGTAGAGAATATATTGATGTTTGTATACGGTGCATGTATCATCTTTAGGAAAATGAACAAATATAACTTGTATCTGCTTATTTTCTCCAAATTGAGTCGACGACTGATCATAGATTTGAAAATATATAACGAGAACTGAATAACCTATTCTCTTTTAACGGAATCACGGAAAGAAAAACATAAAATATGCATTGCAAGTGGAAATGAAAAAGGTCCTGTTACACCGAGAGCTTCGTAGAATTCAAATATTTTTTAGGTATATACTTCGGCGAACTTACCTTAGACATTTGTTCCACTCCAAGACATCTCAGCTGTGCCGGCCTGAATCAAGCTTGTGTGCTTTTTAAAGCCTGTATTCATATTTCAAATTCAGTTTTTCAATTACTACACTGTTTCTGGAAGAAAAGTAATTTGGCTTTTTGTTTATTTAATACTCTAAATGCATGCCGCGTTGCACTTGGTTGAGAAACAAAAAAGACAATCCATCACCATTAGACTTTTTTATTTTATGGTTTCCGCGCGGTAAAAAAATAATTGAATGCACTCGGCTGTACATTAAAAATTTGGACTCGAAGAGTAATAAATTTCGCGAAAATTTCATCAAATCACCATTTAAAAAATCCGTCATTCATAATCAACAGTATAAAGCGTTGAATTGATGAATTGAAAGAAAATCAGTACTGGCTCCGAAGCTTAGGAGAATAAAACAAAATATATCATGTATTCATCCCTCAACCTCGATGTGCTTTCTTTATTCCCCTAAGCCTCGGAGCCAAGTTAGAATTTTAATATATCGAAATTGGCCCATTTTGACGACTGCACCAGAAACATTTTGCAGGAATTACAAGAAAATGCCCAATCAGGGGAAGAATGTGGAGATGTATAAATCACGGACAGAGTTGTGATAATTTTTACCCTTTGTATTTAAATATAGATTTGTCCAAAACAAAGCACCGCTTTACCAATTTTCTTTGGGTAACTCTAAATCCATGCCGCGGCGCACTTGGTAGAGAGTCCACTAAGATAGAACATAAAAAGAAGCCGAAACAATATCCATCAATATTAGTATAAACCTTGTTTTTATTTTGTGGTTTCCATGCGCGGTAGAAAATCCATTAAATGCACTCGGAAGATACAAAAGGCCGTATATTAATAAAGATTTTACCCGAATCGGAGTTGAACAGCCTGCGAATGGTAAAATATTCTCACTGGGATCCCCGACAAACAATGCCTGGGCTATGATATGACATGGGGAGAATCAGCCCGCTGGGCCTAATTCTTACTAATTTTCGCACATACTTAATTTCGCGAAAACGACAGAGCCATATTTCGCGAAGATTCACGGAGAAAATGGGCTCGAAGTGTATCAAATTTCGCGAAAATGTCAGTAAATTTTAATCACCAAATCCGACATTCATAATAGACAGTAAAGCGTTCAATTGATTACACAAATGTAATTGAAAGAAAATCAGTACAGTAATTGTAAATGGAAATTTTGACGACTCCACCAGATACATTTTGCAGGAATTGCAAGAAAATGACGAATCAGAGGAGAAAATAAATCACGGACAGAATTGTGGCAATTTTTACCCTTCGTATTTAAATATAGAAGACCTCAATATAATCAAAGTGCCAGTTTTCTTTGTGGTTCATCTGAGCCGGACAAGTCATTTGAAGCAAATCGACCATTTCGTTTATTTGAACGGAAAGGTCTTTTGAACCATAGTTAATAGAGGGAAATGGTTAGGAAGCCCGGAAAACTTCAAAGGAGAAAACAAAGAGGCCAAGATTTATGTTGAAAGGTCCATGACCGTGCGCTCATACACTATGCATGAATTACGCAATCACAACATTTCTATTGGTTAGTTGCTTGAACACACGTAACCACCTTTTGTATTTTGTCAGGTTTTGTGCACGGTCAACCCCCAAAATAGCGAACAAAAACATATAACAAAGAACTTTGCCGGGCTTCATAACCATTTCCCTCTATTAACTATGTTTGAACAGAATGAATCGTTGCGCCTGGATGGGTCCATTAGAAGCCATCTGTTACTTTGAGCCAAATGGGCCATTGAAGACTAATGGGTCAGTTTACCGAATGGTTCATATAATATAAAGCATAGTTAATAGAGGGAAATGGTTAAGAATACCGGCAAACTTCAAAGAAGCCAACAAATATGCCAAGATTTATGTTGGAAGGTCCACACCTGTGCGAGAGACGCAGTGGCCTAATGTATGTTCAGAGCCACCTTAAAGTTTTGAAAATTTTTAAAAAGGTGGCTCTAAACCTACAATATAGAATTGTTTTAAACTTTGCAAAAAGTTGTATCTTAACGTGCTGATCATTTTTTCATTAATAAAAAATGGGTCACCGATCTCTTTTTTGAGTTATAAGCACTTAAAGCTAAAATTAAGGGTGGTTTATACAGGTTAAACCGTTGCTATGGTGACCTTTTATATCAAGCAGATGATCAAAACTTGTTCACCGATGATTGGGCATTCATTTGATACCATTATTATAACATCAGCTGATATAGGATAGCAGTAGCGATCAATGAGATCAATCAAAGCACAAGGGCTGGAGACAGTTACTAGGATTTGATTGGCACATAAATTATACATAAACTAAAACTAATACAACGACAAAAAGAAAAATAATTTTTCATTTAATTTCCAGTGCTTCAAAGAGTTTCATGTAAGGAACGTTTAAATTATTCCATTTTCGTTAGCGTCAGGAAAAATAACAGAACAAATTTACATTTTTAATAATTCAAGAAAAAAAATGTAAAAAAGTAAAAAATTACATAAAATGCTACAGAAACGGGCGCAGAAGAATTTTATTAGTTACTGAAAAGTCGTCGTATTATTAACCCTTTCACTTCCAAGAGTGCTAAGTTCAAAACTGTGGGGGAAAATTGAATTTCATTTTGCAAAATTGTCAAAAACAAACAGTACCACACGAAAGTACTGCTTAATAGCTTTCATTTGCATGGTCACACACTAGGGTTTCATCCACAGACTCAAAAGTTAGAACCACCTTGTACAGCATAATAAACAGTACCACATGAAAGTACTGCTCAGTAGCTTTCATTTGAATGGTCACACACTAGGGTTTCATCCACAGACTCAAAAGTTAGAACCACCTTGTACAGCACAAGAAACAGTTCCACATGAAAGTACTGCTCAATAGCTTTCATTTGAATGGTCACACACTAGGGTTTCATCCACGGACTCAAAAGTTACAGCCACATTTATTGACTCAAGGTTTTACTCTGGGAGTGAAAGGGTTAAGTTAAGTACAAATTTCAAGACTTACAAACGTAGACAAATAAATAAGTACAATTGCTAAACAATTGATTGAGCGGTTTTCGGCTGACTGTCGTAAATCCAAAGTTAATATTAGGGACCTTAAGCAACCACGACGACGACGACGACGACGACGACGATAACGTCACAAAACAATAGGTTTAATTAGTAGTACAATAGCTCTGCACGGGCGTTTTCAAACTTTGTACATTTCTTAGCCGTCGTCTGCAAAACAACAACGTGAAATGACCAAATTCAAAGTATTATGGAGAACGTGAACACACGTCGGTGAATTGTCCTTTCTCTATCTGGACTTGAACTCTGTCGCTACGAATTCAGCTCCGGACAGTTTGGCCACATTGGACAAATTAAACGTGTTGGAATAATCGCGAAATAGTTTTAGGGACGTGAATTCACTTTTGAAGTGACGTTTTCCATGGCGTCGTCGTCGTGGTTGCTTAAGGTCCCTAGTAATCACATCACATCACATCACATCACATCACGACGAATGAAAATAACCAAAAGAGGATGATCTAAGAGAAGGATTCGCCGTGCCCCATGCTAATCTCAAGTTCACTCCGATTAGTTAGAGCACAGTTAATAGAGGGAAATGGTTATGAAGCCCGGCAAACTTCAAAGGAGCAAACAAAGAGGCCAAGATTTATGTTGGAAGGTCCATGACCGTGCACATCTTTTGTTTTGCGCTCATACACTATGCATGAATTACGTAACCGAAACGTTTCTATTGGTTAGTTGCTTGAACACACGTAATCACCTATTGTATTTTGTCAAGTTTTGTGCACGGTCAACCCCCAAAATAGCGAACAAAAACATATAACAAAGAACGTTGCCGGGCTTCATAACCATTTCCCTCTATTAACTATGGTTAGAGCATGTTCTACACGTGTTATGAACCAATTATAGAGCTCAGCGAGTAAAACACATCTAACACTCTTTTGACAATCAATCGAAAACTGTTCTGTCCTTTAAAGTATCAATATAACATAAAGGCATATATTAAATTATTTCAACATACTCGTAAAACTGAAGTAAAAGATAAATACGAGAAACGCAATGATAACCATTTATGGCTCTACAGGCCTTCGCCTTACGATTTTAAATGCTATAACTTATAATATTAATTTATTTTCAATATATCTAAATGTTAAAGGGACACTGTCCCGGCGTATTTGCTCAAAACTGTTATAAATGCACGAAATGGTCGCTAAATCTATCAAATAAGAACTTAGTAAACTCTAACTAAATGATAAAAAAGCAATTTCTTCAAGAAATTCCATACTGCAACAAAATGTTTTGCAAAAATTTCAAAGATTTCCGAGAGACAAATTTGAAACTTTGAAAAAAACTGACATCCTGACGTTTTTTCAAAAATCCATATTGCAATCCATTTCCATCCTCGCTGCCGTTCGTCATCCTCACTTCCTAATGGGTTCCAGTCATTTGTCGAGTGCTATTCTACAGAATCAAACCATTATTGTTCAACTTCCTATGATCTAGATATGTTTCTGAGCTTCCCAAAATCATGCTAAAATCAGGACAGTGTCCCTTTAAAGGCTTGTACGCAAGCTTAGTTTTAGCCTAAATAATTACATATTCTTGAATTGCAAAAATTGAACCTAACTATGTAATTAAAAATTTACTGAGCAAGAGCGGGTTTTTTCTCTGCAATTTTGACCTGAACGTTTAATATAATAGCAGGTACTCTTCAAAACCTGACCGCCATGACGTCATTCACTCTGTGTTCTGATGGTTTTCAGCGGTAGTGACGGATAGTGTTGTCGATCTTTGATTTCAAATTCTGTGAGGAAAGGAGCACAGCTTTGATTAAACAGGGTATGAACGGAAAGTAAACAACAACAACAACAAAGGGTAACAGACCAACGAAGACTTGCTACATTGTAATTCATCTAAAAGGGATGACAATAGCAGTTACTACAGATGTCAGCGGTTTGACATGCAAACGAGGCGAAAGGGTCAATCTGGCATTGTATTGGCCCATTAGCCTCATTTGTAGGCTCGATTACCAGCCGCTGTTCGGGAAAATGAGCCAGAACGAAGACCGGACTCGAGAGAGCGGCGGAAATCGAGCCTAACTCGTTTGCATTCTTTTTAAAATCAAAAGAATATTTGACTGCGGGCTCAACTGTAATAACAGCCATTAATAATAATAATAATATAGTAACCAAATAATCGTTATATCTGAAATTTTGTTAATGACACACAAAAACAGTAAATGAATTGTGCGAACACATTTGAACCTAGTTATATGGCCTAAACTACCACGAGTCTCCTGTAGCTCAGGGCTAGAGCGTCCGACCAGTGTGCGGAATGTCATAGGTTCGACTCCGGTTGGGAGAAATCGGAATTCTTTTTTCGAGTAGCTTGTGTCATTGACTGAATAACAGCTTCCTCGTTATCCACGTCCAAGGGATGGCTTCACAACTTCACAAGTTATAACTTATTTCTTTCTTCCTATACTCTGAAAGTCTGCTCAACAATTATAACAAACCTCAAGTTCTGACATGTTGGTTGAAACAATCTCGTATGTAGGAGCGGCAAGATCGATAGTTGAACCCTCGTCCTGAAGAAAAAAAAACGCCATGTGAAGTGTTATACCTCAACCAGAGGTACATTAATAGAGTGGTAAAGTGTGACGTCATAACTTTTCAAATTATTTTTATCAAGCCTCAAAATCCCATCATTAGATCAATATTGCTGCTGTATGATCAGCCCTTAGTTATCGATAACTAGCTTCACACACTGGCTTTTTTGTTATCGACAACTTTTTATCATCGACAACTAAATAGTTGTCGACAACTATCTCTCTAGTCTATGGAGGCCCTTAATCATTTACCTTAGCAGATTCCTGTTTGATGACAAGTGCATTAGATGTAAGAAAAGGAAATCCAGCAATGTCCTCGTACAAACAACTCCATCTTTCCTTCCAACCGAGCCAAAATTTCCTCTGGTATAAATTGAGTATCCTCCTGCAGAAAGGTAACACGAAATGATTCATTTATTCGGCGCTAAGTTTGTGGAAACAAACTAAATTAATTCGCTGAAAATTTATGCCCCGTCCACACTATAAATGCATTTTTTAAACGCTCCGTTTTTACCGAAAACACATCAAAAGCTCCGCGACCACACTATCATTTTCGCAGTGTTTTCCCCGTCCACACTAAAACGCTCGAATAAGCTAGAAAACGGTCATCTGCGCATGCGACAAATAGACGCACCCGCGATGTTTGCAATGTGAATGGCGTAAGCGTTTTCGAAAGCCTCCGTTTTCGCTGTCCACACTAAGGGGGCATCGTCCACACGTATCCGTTTTCGTCTGAAAACGCAAAAGCTTTTTTCCGTTTTTGCCACCTGTCCACACGTATCCGACGAAAACGGTCACCGAAAACGGAACCTTTTGAAAACGCGGTTTTCGTGTTCTCGTGTGGACACCTGAAAACGGAATATCACAAAATCCACAAAATCAAACTATTATTGTTGGGTGTCCTGTGTTCTAGGTATGTTTATAGCTAAAAATAGATGACACGCCACAAACCTGTCAGTCAAAAGGACAACAACACTGGAGTCGTCCTCCGTAATGCACATGTGATCAACATAAACATCTTCAACTTGATCTAAACTCTGGCGGAGAAAATATATGGTAATCAATTGCCCGTTCCGAGGTTCAAAAAAGGGACTGGGCCCTAGTTTACCCATTGTTTAAATTGCGTCATATTAAGAAAAGAATCCCATCACCAGAAAGATTTCCTGAAAATGAGTAAGTTTACCAAATTCAAACGTCTCTAATTCAGAGATGGCGTCCCCCAAATCCATACAGTCTCTAATTTTTCTGATTTTTAAGACTTCTACATGGTTGCAATCTAACGAAACACCCCAAACTTAGTAAACTGACTAATTGTAATGTGATCTTTCTTGTGATGGGCTCCAATCTCCAGTCTCCACTAAATTAGTTAGCAAATCAATCATTACACCTTCCACGCGGTGGCCTAATGGTTATTACGCTGGACTCCGGATCGAGAGTTATCTAATACACACGAAAAAGAGAAATTTCTAGTTGTACGATTCGTACGAATGGATAATATTATTCACGACTCGAAAAGAATGGTTATACACTCGACAATTGCATATCATTGGGGGAGCTTTTGTTTCAATTGAGAATGCCCTTTTCACGGTTAACTTGCGATATTTGCATAACAATACACTTGAACATAGAAGCGAGGCAATTTCGGGCACAAGCTGCAAAACATTGTGTTTTTCTTGAACTCCTTGAAACTCTTTAGTATAAAAACAGTTTTAAAATGTTAAAGAACTACAATTATTTTAGCTTACGTTGTTTTTAGAAAAAATTGTAAAACGACTTTTCTCTATTAGTAAAGAGTAGACTCGCGTAAGCAACAGGGAGATCGGATTACGATCTTTACGGCAAACTTTAACTAAAATAGTTGCATATTTAGTTCCTCTCGGTTTTAAACTATTTTTATGCTAACATAGTTTAAGGAGCTCAAGAAAATCACGATGTTTTACAGCTTGTGCCCGAAATTGCCTCGCTACTATGTTTAGCTGTATTGTTATGCAAATATTTCAGGTTAACCGTGAAAAGGGCTATTGAGAAGTAATATAGCCTAGGCTAAACTGGATGTTCCTGTTAAAATATTGAATTTAAAAAATAAATAAATAAATAAAAAAATAAAAATAAATAAACAAAACACGAGAGACAGTACGTGTTTTATCGGGATATCCAAACACCGAGAAGAGGGTCGAAAATACGACGTGCAGCGGAGTATTTTTGACGAAATTCCAGGTGTTTGGAAATGTGATGAAACACTGTGTTTGATATATTACATCCAAAACTAAAAAAATTCAAATAAAGCAAATTAGTGTTATAGCCTCCACCACGATTAACATTCTCATTAAAAGGAGAACTTTTACCAATAAAGATCCTTTTTTAACCTTCAAATTATTGTTTGTAATGCGGACCGTTTGCACTTTATTTTTCAATGTAAATAGATTCTTTCAAAATCGAACGCTTCCGTAAATGTCCAAAAAATGAACTGTTGACTACAACTTGCGTGGAGTTCACATTTTCCCGCGAGAATCCTCGAGAAAGAAGCGAACGACGCGCGAGAGATCAATGTCTGCGCGAAAACCTTTTTCAGTTTATCGCGTTTTCTCCAAGCGCTCATCCTTGCGCTGCCCGAGTAAAAATGAAGAAATGAAGATAGCGGATACGGATATGTAGTAGTTTTTTTTTTTTCGAAGTAGCGACCGAAAATTTTTCAGCTTATGGTATGGAAACTCAATTGTTATTGTTATTTTGGGAGATAAATTTCATGGATAATATGAAACAATACCCTCAATAGAAAAGGATTTTATTTATCGCGGTTGTCGCTTATCGACGATCCTTGCCGAGAAAACACGGAATGCGCGCAGTCTCGCCGAGATAAAATAGCCGCCAAAATGTATTATTAGTAGTATTAAGGCCCGATCAAACGGTCACAACATTTGTCACAACATTCTCACAACATTTGTTGTGAGCCGATGTTAAGACCGTTTGACCACCCCTCACAACAATGTTGTGACAACATTTCTTTTGTTCTGGAAATGTTGTGAGGTTGTTGAGACCGTTTGACCGGGCATGGTCACAACATGTCACAACAAATGTTGTGGGAATGTTGTGACCGTTTGATCGGGCCTTTAGTATTAGTTTTACCATGCATTAGCTGAACATTTTTCGCCTTTCCCTAAAAACATAATTGCTACGACAACAGCTGCATGGGTTTGGAACATATGTTTTGATGCATAATAACATATTATACATACACAATAGCTCAATCTCAGTGATTGATGTTGTTTGTTTCTACCGGTAGATTTACTGACGTAAAGTTCCGAAAGTAACGAGAAATACTTTTCTTGTAACAGCCGGTGCTATTGTTTCTATACTGTTTACGTCATGCAACAAAAGCCGTTCAAATTCTGAGCTTCATATTAACTCGTTTTATTCATCTTCTCTGAGTATGAAATGTCAGTTTCAGCTGTCCGAGCATAGAATGTACAGTAAATATCATAAAAACAACTGGACAATGTGATACAATAGCTTACTTGAAAATAATCATGAACTCATTAAAGTATAACGATATAAATCACAAACACATTTTGAGCAGTCAAAGTTTCCAACGCAACTACTTCGTGGAGCAACAAGAAGCCATAAAGCAAAGAAGTGAAGAAGGCCGAGTTAATCGAGCAAAGATGAATCACACCACAGTCAACAGCACATTACTTAGTTGTGGATTCGCATTTCTTCCTCTAAAGCCCGAGAGGATTTCTTCCGATCTCCACACTGCATTGATTGTCAGACTCACCATTAATGCTCTCACCTGTCCTCTCATCATTTTGCTGAACATCCTGGTGATGGTGGCAGTGAAAACCAAACGGCAGCTTCGCACCGAATCTAACACAGCTCTCGCCTGTTTAGCCACAACTGACCTCGTGGTCGGACTAGTTGTTCAACCTTTGCACATCGCCGACTACACCTTAATTTTGAAAGGTGAGACTGAAATGTATTGTAGTCTAGCAGATATATCAATGGTTATTACCATGAAATGTATTATAGCGTCGTCAAATCATTACTTCTTAATGAGTGCAGAGCGTTATTTGGCGATAAAACACACCTTCCTGCATGAGAACCATGTTTCTAAAGTTCGTATCATCATAGCCTCTGGTCTGGCGTGGGTTGCAGCGATCATCCTTCCCATGGAAGAACTCTTGACATCCAAAAAACACTTTGTGACAATAATATCACTTTCCGTATCGCTGTTTTTCTTCTTCCCTGTCTTGATATACTTTAATGTTGCTGTATACAAGGAAGTCCGCCGCAACGAGAAACAAATTGCTGCTCACCAAGTTTCCATAGAAGCAAAAGAGAAGTTACTCAAGAATAAGAGAGCATTTTACACGACAATTATTGTACTATTTGTCATTTTTCTGTGTTATATTCCATCACATATCTGTGTTATTATTGTTCGATCCTTTAAAGACAGTCTCCCTGCTAATGTAGGACATATTGCTTTATATCTTGTTGGTCTATTGCCCATACTGAATTCGTTGTTGAATCCTATGATTTACGCTGTTAGAATAAGATATTTTCGCGTAGCTTTCATTCAGTTGTTGTCAAGAAAAACTATTGCACAAGCTGAGGAACTTGAAAGGAAGATATTTGGACCAAGACAAGTTGGAGTCATAGCTACTGCTGAACAAGGACAAAGTAGGACTAGCCGAGAAGAAAATGTGCAACAAGGAAATGAGACATTGAACAATGAACACGAAACTACAGCGCGAGCACATCCACAAGAGGAATATGAAGAAACAGATTTGTAAAGACACTCGTAACTGTTTTCATTTGAAAATGTAATCTTTTCCTGGAAAATCAATTAAAGTTTCAGTCCATAAGATCGTTTTCCTGTAGATTTTATCCGGCCCGATACGACTCCAACGAATGCTAATAATAATCGCTATAACCCGCTCATTGCTTTCGCATTCACGAGTTAAAAACGAGTAAGAAATATACGACATAAACAAGTGGATATGGCCTATAAAGAGTAAGATAGAGGAAATAAATCGGATATCAATACACGTGAAAATAAGTTGTGTAAAAGGAGATGTATGTAGATAAGGATATATACGAAATTGATAGTATTCGACACGCCTATTTGACAAAAGGATTTCAATGTTAAAACAACATTAAGACAAAATCCATTAGAAAATCGAGTAATATTTCTGGCCAGTGGACAAAAATCCTGTACTATGACGCCATAAGCTTTCACGCTTAAACTAAACATTCATGAGCCATACCTTAACGGTATTCACCAAATAATATAACTCCACAATCCTTAAATTGCTTTCCGCCTTGAGTTTCCTCCCGTGATTTGGTTGAGTCATGAGAGGTGGCAGCCATGTTTAACAAAAATATGGCTGCCACCTCTCATGACTCAACCCATTCACGGGAGGAAACTCAAGGCGGAAAGCAATTTAAGGATTGTGGAGTTATATTATTTGGTGAATACCGTTAAGGTATGGCTCATGAATGTCTAGTTTAAGCGTGAAAGCTTATGGCGTCGTAGTACAGGATTTTTGTCCACTAGCCAGAAATATTACTCGAGTTTCTAATGGATTTCGTCTTAAATTGTAAATGGTGTAATTCTGTTGATCTTGTTTAATTTAGCTTGCGAGCAGCCTCTTGTTTGGTTTCCGCGTAAGCGACAAAGCCGCGAGTTACAAGCCGGCATGTACGAAGCCTTCTTGCAGGCTATGTATAATTTTGACGCTCATCGAGGTTATTGCCAAAGTAAGGGTAGAAAAATATCCAAAACTAAACATAAATATTTCGAATAAAGCATTTTTGTGATAAAACCTCCACCAGGATTAACATTCTAATTAAAAGGAGAACGTTTACAAAGAAGAAATCCTTCAGTTTAATCTTCTAATTATTTTTTGTAATGCGGACCGTTTGCAATTTATTTTTCAATGTAAATAAATTGGTTTCAAAATCGAACACTTCCGTAAATGTCCAAACAATGATCTGTTGACTACAGACTGCGCGGAGTTCATCTTTTCCCGCGAGAATCCTCCAGAAAGAACTCGAACGGCGTGAGAGAGAACAATGTCCGCGCGAAAAACTTTTAATATTTATCGCGTTTTTTCACTAATCGCTCATCCTTGCACTGCCAGAGGAAAATGAAGACGAAATGCGCGCAATTTCAATGATGATAGACGCGAAATGGCGAGCGAAAAAAATTTCAAAATTTATGGTATGCAAACTGAATTGTTAGAGATATTTTTGGAGAGACGTTTCATGGACAATGAAATAATACGCTCATTTGGAAAGGATTTTATATATCGCGTTTTTCGCTTATCGTCGATCCTAGCCGAGGAAAAGTTAGGAATGCGCGCTGTCTCACCGAAGTAAAGTAGCCGCAAATATGTCTTATTAGTATAAGTTTTGCGATGCATTAGCTGAAAATTTTTCGCCATTCCCTAAAAACATAATTGCTACGACAACAGCTGCAGATGTTTTGATGCATAATAAAATAATATACATGCTCAATAGCTCAATCTTAGTGATTGATGTTGTTTGTTTCTACCGGTAGATTTACTGACGTAAAGTTCCGAAAGTAACGAGAAATACTTTCCTTGCAACAGCCGGTGCTATTGATTCAGATAGTCGGGGAATTTCTTATTTCCCTCTAGTTTTGAAATTACAGACCCAAACGTAATTCACAGTGGAAGAAAATCGTTACTTGAACTTTAAAATGCTTTTATTTCTTTTTGAAAACATATATCAAAATTCCCCGACACACTTTTGGCAGTCAACATCTGCTTAATATAATGCAACAACTAGATTTTTTGTACAGCTAAATGGAAGTGCGGGTAATTCACGTTTATGAACACCGGTCAAATTGCGTTCAAATTGTCGTACCCGCTACAATTTTTATTTTCTTGGGGAAATTATTATTTTACATGTTTCTTCATTGTATAAGCTTTAAATTGATATATAGGTTTGGGTACTTTACTTCAAAACTGTGCGCTTGCGAGGCCTTTTCCGCAACGTGGTCACGAAGGTTTACAGTAACCTTAAAATTTAGTAATAAAGACGAGAATATATATTAATTATTAAATTCTGACCTACCTTTAAGATTCCATTTCCTTTAGCGTCATGTGCTGAAAACGGCTTCAGAGGCTTATGTCAAGAAGAAAAAGCCCAATTACTAACCAAATCTATAGATGTTAGAGCGGTTTTCAATTGAGTGTCGTAAAACCAAAGCAATTACAATGGCCAATCACAACAAACAAAAACAACACAATGAACCAATGAGAACTCAAAGCAAACACGCGTAACCGCCGCTAAGCGCAGGAAAACGCGTGTGACCAAATCGCGATTGGTTTTGGTTTTACATCTGATTGGTTGAGGAGGTGGCGCGAGTTTTTTTAACCAATCACAGAGCGTAGTAAAGTAAAACCAAAGCAATTCAGCGATTACTTTCGACAGTCAATTGCAAACCGCTCTATTGAACTAGCGTTAGGTGCGTATTGGAAAAATATTGGTCGAGTTCTTTTTTTGCAAGTTTATGGACCAAGCCGAAGGCTTTGAGTTTGTTGTTGGTTCTCATCCTTGCTCTGAGGGTTTTTCTCCGGGCTCTCCGGTTTTCCTCCATCCTTAAAAACCAACACTTTTAAATTCCAATTCGATCTTGGAATCGAGGGCCACAGGTTTGTCAGTCGCAAGACTGTTAAGGATTACCCTTGAGGTTCTTTATTTGCCCGTCACCTTAAACTTTACAACAGTTTTACATATTCAATTGTACCCTCGTCAAGCAAAGTCAATCCCGCGTGGATTATTGAGTCAATAAACCATACAAATGTCTATTGATTGAATAGCGTGTAAACCAATGGTATAAAACATTTTAAAAACATTTCGATTTCTTGTGTGTTTACCATATTAGGAGCTGTAAAGCGGGGAAGTCTCATCCGACATGCGATGTCCTCGCCATTCTGTTCCGCTGACCTGCAAAACCAAACCACAGGCTACCAGTCATTTCTCCGGCATAAAAATATCTGCTAAACCAGAGGCTAAACTTTGTGCAAGTTTTGACCCGACATCAAATCAACAAGAGGATGTTGTCTTGATATACAGTGGAATCCCGATTCTCGAACCTCCAAGGAAAACAACAATTGGTTCAAGAAATCGAGAAATCGATCGATCGATCGATCGATCAATCAATCAATCAATCAATCAATCACGTACTTGTACAGGCGAAGCTCCTGTAGGCGGACATCCTCGGGAAGCAGAAAAAATGTCCGCAACTGGAGCTGGCCGCTTACGGGAATGTGTAAATACAGAGTTTGTATGAGCTAGAGTTCAAACGTGGTTTTGTCAAGGCGACCGTAAGTATAGAGCTGTCCGCTTACGAGAGTGTCCGCTCAGAGAGCTTCGACTGTATGTAACAAATACACAGCTGAAAAACTTCACCTTCTCACTCCATCCAGGGTAAAACTGACCATGTCAATGACTCCTCCTGCTGGATGGGTGAGCAGTCCAAGGAGACCTTTTCCGATTCCCTTGAAGAACCCTTCGACACCCTCAGAACGAGCACCTAGCAAACACAAACATAACAAAGGAAATCTTACACTGGAGACAGAATGCCGGTTTATTCCGAGTACAGTGGAATCCCGCCATACGACCACCCCGTTAATACGACCACCCCGTTATTACGACCACTTTTTGTGGCCCGAACAAAAGCCCACTCATTTTCTTATCTGAAAACCCCGTTAATCCGACCACCCCGTTATTACGACCAACGACCACCTTTTGGAGTCCCCAGTCGTTATTTTCTTTATAAAATTACCCCGTTAATACGACCAGTCAAAATTCGCGGTGAGACTGCTGAATGAAAACAGACACAATCTGACAAACAATAACGCATTTGAGTGAATGTTGTCCGGCAAAGTTGTTAGTGATTAGCGTGTTCATTTATAGCGGAATTAAAGGTATAGTTGTCATGGCATTATTTAGAAGGGTAAGGCACAATAATTTGACCTTACCCCGTTAATACGACCAAATTTTCATGGCCCGACGGTGGTCGTATTAACGGGGTTCGTATTAACGGGGTTCCACTGTATTCCCCAAAAAAGATACATTGAAAAACCTGTATTGTTACATAATAACACACAAAAAAATAAAATAAAACGGGACGAATTCAAGAATTCTTTAAAATTTCGGAAGAGAGATCTGTGCATGATGTCTATATTCTGATTTCGAAATAACCGAAATAAGCCCCAAAGAATATCGCACTTATATTAAAATGGTCAGTGGGCCCCAATCCTACACCCGTCCTGTAAGTTATCACCAAATCTAGTCAAAAACGGTGCGCAACACAAAATACTGAAACCTTACTTAGCCGCAAAGTATTAAACTGAAAATTCCTAGAGACAGAAGTACTTTATGCAGCCAAGTGCAGTTTCAACACGCTATAGAGCCTCATTTTGCGGATTAACCGGAGCATGTTAAAAAACGTACCTTCCACGGGTTTTACAACTACGCCAGACACACCAAAGAATAGACCCTGTCGAAATAAAATGAAATTACACTCAAGTTTAATCCATGATCCACTCGGTATCTTGATGCATTTTCCTTAGCTTATCTACCATTGCCAGTTATGTGTAGCACATCAATCTTTTCACTCCCAGACCCAGGGTCAAACCCCAAGCCAATTAATGTGTTTCTAACTTCGAAGTCTGTGGATGAAACTCTAGTGTGTGACCATTCAAATGAAAGCTGCTGAGCAGTATTTGTATGTGGTACTGTTTGTTTTTCCCTATCTTGCAAAATTAAATTTGGGATTTTTTTTCTTTCAATTTTGAGCTTTGACACTCTTTGAGAGTGAAAGGGTTAAATCAGGAATAACGACGTGCAATTAAAAGGGAGATTCCAATATCTTTCATTAAACAACGGAAACTTCCAGTGACTGTAGAAGTCAAAAGACCAACAATTTATATGGCTTACCATTAACAGACTCTTTCCTCCCATTAGTAGTCCTTGGCCGATGCCGTGAGGCTCTCTGTGCATGCGCAAGCGTCTCCGCTGAAGAGAAAAAAAAGATAGGCACGTAGTTTCTTTCCTTTTTGTTTTTTGTTAGTTAGTTTGTTTCCCTTTAGAGTACAGATGTTTATTTTAACGGGCTATGTGAAGTAATTTTTTGACAAGAAAACTGTCTTTAATCCACGGGAGACCACAAAGCCAAAGAACATGGATAAATTGAGCAAGATTGAATTGACTACCTTCTTCTACTTAGAAACGTATTCCGTTATTTGCGTTTGCTATGATTGGCTAGAGTGATTACTCAGTTATAACTGTACAACTGTCATTAAAGCCTGGTTTACACGTACAACGCAATACATAAGCGCAAGCAAAAGCACAAGAAACGTACGTGTAAACCGAGGCTACGCAAGCACAAACGTAAGCATAAACGCAAGCACAACAAGGGAAATATTTTCTTTTTCTTGTGCTTGCGCTTATGCTTGCATCGTTGCGTTGCCTTCGTGTAAACCGGGATAACGCAGGCACAAGCACAAGAAAGCGTCCGCCGCCACAATGGATGATGCAATGTTGATCAAAATTTAAAGGCACCGCGCCTGCGTATGTCACCTTGCGCCTGTGCTTATCGCACGTGTGAACACTTTTGTGCTTATGCTTGCGCTTATGGTTATTCTTGCGTCGTACGTGTAAACCAGGCTTAAGAAATCGCTCTATCGAGCTACCTACCATCTGAAAATTTGAGTCAAAGGTAAGCGTAGCTACTGCCTGCCCCAAGGAGCCAGTGATGCGAGAAAACGATCCAGCAGTGCCACCTTAGATGAAATAAAACATAGCCTTAGAATAAAATATGGCCTTACAGAACCAAGCTTTTAACAAATATATAACCTCAGACAGACGAGCCTGAGTGAAACGGCCTTCGGTGCAGATCTTGGTGGTTAGCAAATATATGGATGTTTGTTTCTCAAATCATTAATACCCGCTCTTAATTAACATAGATTTTTACGATTTTATTTCTCCGTTTACTCCACAGTTTTTGTTTCGATTGAGAAGATATATCAAACACTCGAGACTGCGTCTCATCAGCTATCCAAACACCTCGAATTTCGTTGAAAATACGGCGCGCAGCTTCACGGTGTTTGGAGATCCCAATGGCCATTTTTTTCAAGTTCGCCGTTCGCAATCCGTCTTAATCTTCTCCATCCTCAACCATCTTTGTTCCTATTTGGTTTATTATTACCTATTTGGTGTTTTTCTACCTTTGTAAACTATTATTTCGAGGCCTTCTTCAATTTTAAGGTGATTTTTCACTTCGCAAAAATGACTCAAAATATCGTGACATAGCTTCTTTAACTATTAGCCTTCTAATGTACCTATCACGTGACCCAACAAACTCTTCACACCACGAGCTACTCCTTCAGCAAACTCGCCAGGCCCTGCAATGATACCCTGAGGGGGAATGAATGATGAGAAGATTACATTTTCAAATATAATTACTGCAGGATGCAAGTGTGTTTTATTCTTTACTCATAAGCCAAAAGTCGAAAGTTGAAAGAAAATTGAAAGTCACTGAAAGTCGAGCTAAAGTCAAAAGAAAGTTGAAAGTCAAAAGTCGAAAGAAAGTTGGAAGTCAAAAGTCGGAAGTCAAAAGAACGTTAAAGCCGGTTCTTTACTTATAAGTCGACAGTCAAAAGAAAGATAAAAGTCGAAAGAAAGTGGAAAGTCAAAAGTCTAGCTAAAGTCGAAAGAAAGTCAAAAGTCAAAAGTCAAAAGTCTAGCTAAAGTCAAAAGAAAGTCAAAAGCCAAAAGTCTAGCTAAAGTCGAAAGAAAGTTGAAAGTCGAAAGTCAAAAGAAAGTTAAAGCCGGTTGAATGTCGAAAGCCGAAAGAAAGTCCAAAGTCCCACCTGGTAAGGCTCATAGAAGAAGTCTCTCACTCCCTCACCAATCCCGTGAATCAGTGCGTACGGGTTACCAAGCACATCAAGACCCAGTACAAGGACATAGACTTGCCGAACACCCTACAATAATAAAATAAAATACCCCTAGTTCGAAAGATCTTTTTTTTTTGGAAAGAAATGATGGTATATTTCAAGCTTAAGAACTCAAAGCTTAAGAACTCAAGATAAAACGCGACAGAATAAACATCTACGAAAAAAAGACATACAAGTTTTACCTGCATGGTGTAATGTCGCCTGATCTGAGCAACAAGATTCTCTTGTGTCAAAAACACACTGACACGTTCGAAATAAGCCATCCTACAAGAACAAAATGATACAGGAAATACAAGTAACTAACAAAGTTTAAGCAGTGTCTTCTTTAACGGATGGCGCATCTTGAAAAAATTGGCCAATTTTTTCAAGTTCCGCGCCGTTCGCAATCCGTCTTAATCTTCTCTATCCTTACCCATCCTTGTTCCTGTTTGGTTTATTATTACCTCTTTGGTGTTTTTCTACCTTAGTAAACTGTTATTTGGAGGCTTTCTTCAATTTGAAGGCGATTTTGCACATCGAAAAAATGACTTAAAATATCGTGACATGTCCAATTATGGAAATTCATGAATGTAGTGGTTTGTATGTGGCCGGGAACAAAAAAGAAGAGATCTGGTTTTGAAAGGAGTCTCCTTTCAGAAGTTGTAACTGCATAAACCAATAAACGACAATGTACAAAGATCGCCCGTGTTAGTAGAATTTTATTCTAGCGTTGTGACAGTGCACCGCACCGAACCAAGAGAGGATGATCTAAGAGAACACATCCTCGTGCCCCATGATAGTTTTTTCAATCTATTTTAAGCTTCGCGCCACGCTGTGAAAGTTATTTTAGTTCTCGTCCCCATGGTCGCGCGGCCAATGATCAGAGGATCAGATGTCATTGCGAAGATTTTTCTCGCCGTCGTGTTGACGTCCATCTACTGAAATCGTAAATCGAAATTTAAAGATGTGATCGCGTTTCTCAGTGTGTTTTGTCATCCCGAACTGACCAATCAGGTGTCTTCCTTAAAATAGCCGCGCAGTATGACCACGCGCTAAAATTAGATTGAAAAAAATTATCATTGGAAGAGGCCCATGTATGGGGGATGTGTTCTCTTAGATCATCCTCTCTTGGTCGAACTTAATTGATCAATTGAGTTCGACACGACGATAGCACGACGTTTGAACAGGGACTTAAACGGTTTCTCTATGCGTGTTGTAAATAATAGCACTATTATAATTTATTCTAATCATCTATCTCCCTCGATAAAATTACAAATCACGCTTGATTGAAGTTCAGTTCCCTTACTTTAGTTCAGCATCGTTGATGTCTGTTAGCGTCGCCCCAATGGAATCTACAAAGAAGTCCAACAGGTCCTCAGCAAAAGCTTGCTCTTCATCCTCCTCGTCAAACGATGACGCCAGTGAAAAACTGAGATTGATCTAACCAAGAACAATTTCAAGGTTAATAAGTCCACTGACAATGAATATACATCCCTTGGCTAACAGGGCACTTCAGATTTTAATTTCTCCTTAAAAACCCTTCTAATGTTGCGTCTGTTTCTTCAGTTTAGAACCGGCGTCAAAATATATTCTGTTCTATTCGTGCTAACAAGTTGAAATTTTGTGGCAGCAATCTTTATCTAATGATGGGATTTTGAGGCTTCACAAAATAATTTGAAAATTTGAGACATCACACTTTGACACTATTATAAGAAGACAAACTATAAGTAAAAAATAAAAACATCAAACCTTGAGTGGGGACAAATGAAAGTATTCCAAGAAAACCTTTTGCGTCTCCAGTGCAGCCTGCAGTCAAAACATTCATTGACAAGTTAGACATACTTCTAAGATGAATACTAATTATAAATACTTTACACCATAACCGTGACAATTCTGCTAAATGACCACTAATACTTCTCAGGGGCGCATCCAGGAATTTTTTATTGGGGGGGGGGGGGGGGGGGGGGTCCCCAGGCTTTTCCCGAAAATGTGAAGTAGAAAGAGAATTTGTAGACGGCAGTAGTTATTACCAAAAGGCGTAGACGTGTTCGGACTAGGCATGAGAGAAGGGGGGGGGGGGGGGGGATGGGGGACGCTCCCCTCCAATTGGGTGTGTTTGGGGCAAATTTTGAGATTTCAGACTCTGAATAGTACATTTTGGTGGATCCTGGAGATGGTTTTGCTATGGATAATGGTGAAAGCAAAAAAATTCTCAGGTCTGATAGGGGGATCTGGACCCCTCCCCCCGACCCTCCGACCCTCCCCCTGGATCCATCACTGCTTCTGTTAAAGAGCATCTAATAATTTAGATACTCTAGGTCATCTATAAGATTAAGGTAGGAAAAAATCAACGCCAATAACACGTAAGGCAATACAAACTTTGACTGCTTCTGTTTCCCTCAATGGCACAGCGACTTGTTTCATGTCTTCTTCAAAGTAGTTTTCCTAACGTGAAAACAAAAATATTTCAATCAATCGACACATACTTCAAACAGTGAAATGCATTTAACAGACCCACAAGCAGTCAATGGAGAAATAAAGCTCAACAACAAAACAACTACAAGAGAAAAGCGGCAACCAAAACAAAATGTTCAAACAAGACATTTTGGAAACACTCAAAATTTAGATACACCCATTGTTCAAAAATATGTTCTGCATAATGTACTCTATGTTCACAATGACGCAGAACCATCTAGATGGGATCAGGTGAAATATACAGAGAATAAATCAATGCATCCTCTCAGCTCTCAATTCTTCTAAAATTAAGGTTGTATCTCCCATATGCTGTGAGTGTCAAGTGTCTTGCCCGACCACACACCACAAGAACCGCGGCCAGACTCAAACCCAGGCCTCAAAATCTTTAGTCTCAAAGGCTATGTTCACACTTGGTGCCCCAGCACGGTGCCCGAGTACGATTCTTGCTGGGCACTAATGTGAACACACCTTTTTTCAAGTACCCACGCCAGAATTCGGGCTGCCCGAGTACAAGGTCTTGACCTTGTAGTAAAGTACCCGGTCACATACAACATGACGATATCTTGGGTACCCAGTGTGTGAACACAGCACCATTTTGTGCCGGTGCCCAGGCACTAGTGCTCGGATGAACCAAGACATGAACCATGAAAATAGTACCTCTTCCAGCAGCTCTTTCTGTTGACTGAAAAATCCAGCCATGGAAAAAATCAATCCTTTGTCTACTTTAACATTCATCTCCTGTACCAACGCCTTGGCATACCTACAAAGACAAACACAAACACCATAATCCAACAACACTTCTCCGCGAGCAACATCCTGTATAATCAATATATTTTTACTTTTTAAAACAACAGTAAAAAATTTACGTACTTAATATGATGCATGCCTTCTCTTGGGACTTGGTGGTAAATAACTGAAACCTCAATGAAAGGCTTGAAACCTGTAAAACGGCAGTAAGTAAGTAAGTAAACTTGATTTGAGTGTCAGTCGTTCTAGCGTTAGAGCGGTTTTCAATTGAGTGTCGTGAAACCAAAACCAAAGCAATTACATTGACCAATCACAAACAACGAACACAACAAAACGAACCAATGAGAACTCAAAGTAAATACACGTAACCAGCGCCAAGCGCGGGAAAATGCATATGACCAAGTCGCGATTGGTTCTGGTTTTGCGTCTGATTGGTTGAGAAGGTGGCGCGAGTTTTTTAAGCCAATCATAGAGCGTAGTAAAGTAAAACCAAAGCAATTCAGCGATCACTTTCGACACTCAATTGAAAACCGCTCTATGCACACTAATTGGTGACACTATATATCTAACTGGATTTATAAAAAAAACATGGTCGCAGAAAAAATACACCATTTTGACGCTTTTTCCTTTTTCTCCAAAGTAGACAATATAATAAGATCAGGTATACCAGTCTCTTTTTCTCCTCCCCTTTCTTCTTTCTTCTTTTCGCTCTTCTTTGGCGTGGTTTCAAGTCTCTTTGGAGTGATAAAACTGGCTTTTGGCGTAATTGCAGGAATAAGGCTGAAATTTTCTTCAACCACGTTGTTGTTGTAAATTCAGTTATATATATGCTAAAGGACTTTACATACTTTGATTACTGGCGCCGAGTAACTAAAGACGTTAGACAATCATTGTAAATAGAAGGCACACAGTAGGATCATTGAAATAGTACAGTTGTGATCTGCATATCCCCAGCTATTTCATTAGTATTTACGTACCTGACTTCTGAATGACGCTGGACGGGAGTGGAGATGGATAAAGAGCAACAGGAAATACCGTGCCAATCTGCTGATTATCAATCTGAAAATCAATGCAACAAGAGGGAGGACTTTGCTGACGATGACCATTAGACGGTAAACATTGAAGCTCCTGCATGGGTCGGATGCCCAAGCAACAACTACAAGATTAGTTACAACAAAAATCCGGATTTTTTTATAGATTTTAAACAATATAAAGATTTTTAGAAAAATAGGTCACTTCAATCTAAGACTAATCTAGGTCTAATTTGAAAAGCTACATACATTACTATGTGTGTGTCTTGCTTTTTATTAAACTAAATCCCGGAATTTAAAGAGATTTTTGAGGGATTTAGAGAAAAAAAAGTGATTTTTAGAACTTGCTTGGAGAATATCTGGAGAGAGTTTTTTATAACGTTTTTTTGAGATTTTTTGTAGCTACGGCTATTCTCCACCCATCTTCCGTAGTACGGAGGTAAGTGTCAGGGTAGAGATAAGATGAGATGTGGTGTACAGGGTAGGGTAGGGCAAGTCAGTAAGGGAAATATTTCTTACCTGAATGCGATGCATTTTACAGTGTAGACTGTGGTAATGGTCTGAGCTTGTGTAGTTAAACCACAGAGCAGGCTCAAATAGTCTTCGAATGTCACCTCTATAAGGACGCGACATACTCATCGAGTTAAAGTTAACCTACAGAACGAGAAAAACACAGATTCAAAAGATTCAAATATGCTTTGGCGTGTTGGAAATGACACATCCGGGATGAGTCTGTCATGTCATCGGCAACAGCGCGAGAGAAATAATTTTTGTGGCGAACGTGAACAGACGGCGATTTTTTCAAGTTTCTGTTTAGAACTGAGCGCGATCTTAACACATTCAGCCGAGGATAGCTCTGGCACCGATAGACAATAGAATGCATCTTGATTATCGCGATATTCTTAAGTAAAATATAAATTCATTTTTTAATCGATGTTCACCTCGGCGTCGCCGTCGTGGTTGCGTAAGGTCCCGATTGTTAACAAAACGTCACAATAGAGAAACGTTTGACAGCGGATGTGCCTTAAGCCCCGATCAAACGGTCACAACATTTGTTGAGAGCCGATGTTGAGGCCGTTTGACAACAATGTTGAGAGGTGTTGTGACATGTTGAGAATGTTGAGAGGTTGTTGAGATCGTTTGACCGGGCTTGGTCTCAACATCTCTCAACATGTCTCAACAAATGTTGAGAGGACGTTGGGCAAATGTCGAGACCGTTTGATCGGGCCTTAACTGGTATCTCTGCTGTTTTCAAAACATGTTTTTTTTACCTTCACTGTAATGTACAGTGATAGAGATGTTCGATCACAAATTATTTTGTACATACAATATCTTAAAGAAATTTCTCAGCATCCCCAAATAACTGTACAAGCCTAATATATTGACATGACACTCAAATCAAATTCTCGACTGACCTCCTTGTCTTCCAAAACGACTTCTCCAGCATTATTTCTCCAGGCATCCTCTAACCAAGTTGACCACTCTAGATTCAGTGTCTTCCACCTTCCAGGGGACCTCTGCACCTGCCACACTGACGACGAACTGTGCAACAATAGCAGTTATTACAGATGTCAGCGGTTTGACATGCAAACGAGGCGAAAGGGTCAATCTGGCATTGTATTGGCCATTAGCCTCATTTGTAGGCTCGATTACCAGCCGCTGTTCGGGAAAATGAGTCAGAACGAAGACCGGACTCGAGAGAGCGGCGGAAATCGAGCCTAACTCGTTTGCATACTTTTTAAAAACAAAATAATATTTGACTGCGGGCTCAACTGTAATAACTGCTATTTACAAATCAATAAACAGCTATCACCAGCTGCTAATTCGCATCTAATCTTACTTAGCTCAAGCGATCGATGATCGTAACAAACGTAAGCCAGTGCCTCAAGGCATTAGGGATAAAAAGGCAGGAAAATGGCTTACTTTGGTTCCATATGTAAAATAATTACCACAGTAAACGTAGTTCGACAAAAACTTATAAATGTTCCATGACAAATTTTATAAATATTTTTGGCGGTGCCAAAGAATTGCGCTTTCTACGGTCACTAATGCAAGTGCTAACGGCCTCGTAACTATAACGGCCACCTCTACAACGGCCAAGAGTTTTCGTCCCGACCGTGTTATTGAAACCTCCCTACAACGGCCAGCTAATTCTGCCCGAGGCTGGCGTTCTAGAGAGGTACAACTGTTACATACATCATTAATTCTAGTAAGGTACAGGAACATTGGATATCATACCTGGACAAAGTAATGTACGCTACTTCATCGGGTTTGCTGTTAACCAAAGACAAACCAACTCCATCCAGTGACATGAACAACTCCATGTTAACAACCTCATAGTCACAACACTAGGAGTAAACCAAACAGTTACATTCACTCTCTTTTTAACTAAAAAGAACATGCCAGGGCTTGCAGGGACTTGTGCTACGACTTGCGTTCACTTAGCTTTGATCGAGATCAAATTTGCTTTTTCACCGCTTTATCACCCGACGCAAGTCAATGCAAGTTGTGTTGTTTACTTCGAGTACTGAAGCAGCCTGTTCCAATTGCAATCCACCGTACGGAAAAAGATGGCGACTGGTACATTTACCCATAACTCTTAGCGCACGAAAACCCTAAAAACGCTCATAAAAACTCACAGAAACGTTCTAAAAACTTCAAGAACAAAGAAGCAAGTGGCACACACGAACACCAACCCGCGGTATGGCCAATACCTTACGCATGCGCACAGCCATATCACCCGGGCCATGGACAGCTGTTTCGTCCTGGTTAGGACTCATCAGCATGGCATAGCCAGGCATAGGGGTCTCATCGAAAATCATCGACCCTGCCGTTTACTGCCGAGGCGAGTGCAAAGCACTCCTTTAAGGGCCAGCTCCACACAATACTTGTGGTAGCTGTTGGCTGGGGACCGCACGGCAGTCCTCCCACGGCAAGCGTATGGGTCGGTGGATCAGCATTTTTGCCGATCGGTGTGCCAGTAAATAATACATGAAGAACAAAAAAAACTTCAAACCTAGCATACACAATGCTGTTAGTACAGAGACGAATTTCGCAAAAAAATATGGCTTTCTATGTGCCTATTGGCTGTGTTGGGTTCGCAAGGTGTTGTGGTAAAATGTACAGCCGCCATCTTTTTCCGTATGGTGGATTGCGCGCACTTGTTAGTCTACGTGCGATTTCGATGTTTGTTTAAAGGCAGCAACTATTGGCTGTTAAGTTTTAGCAACATTTCTATTAGACATTTCCGCCTTTCATAATCTCTTATCTTGGCAAACTAAGAATAGAGTATTAACAGCATTTTTTATCCAGAAGGTAGCTTTAGTTTGATAGAAAAATATAAACGTGAATGGACTTAGATTACGCTAGATTTTATGTAAGAACTGCCGAGATTTCATCATTTGAATAACTATTTCGTTGCAACCTCGCGTAAACAGATCTTTTACCAACCTTTCGAGCAAGGGAAGAAAGATTTTCATCGTCGGCAAATATCAGCACTCTCTGGAGGCCGTCCATTACAGACACCCAGTAGATGGTTTTCTTGACTCTGTGGTACATTGCCCCATCAACATTATCCCACGTGTTCTGATCCATTCCTTCAGGTACAGCGGATGACGACCCACAATGTAATCCACAGGTGGTGTCTCTGTCTTCCAGTTGCTTTCGGTCATCTTTGACTGGAGGAGAACTCTCGTCTAGCTCCACTCGAATTTCACCAAAATCATCCTGTGACAAGAGAGGATGATCTAAGAGAAGCATTCTCCCATACTCCAATGGTAATTTTTTGAAATCTATTTTTAACTTCAGTCCATAGTTGAGCTATTTTAAGAGCGCTACCTGATTGGTCAGTTCGAGTAACGTGATCTCGGAGCCTCGATCAGAAGGAAATAAAAATAACTTTCACACAGCATAGCGCGAAACTATTAACATATTTCAAAAATTATCATGGGGCACGGGGAATCCTTCTCTTAGATCGTCCTCTCTTGTCTGTGATTATAAGATAGCTACACAATTGTACAATTACTCTCAGGAAAACAGTGTTTCTGCATGTGTGCGGCCGCTTCCTGGTTTACATAACCTAAAATGCAAACACTCGAGAAAGTTTATCGAATTCTCCCAAACTTTCTCTCGTGTTTCTCTCGTTTTCTCGTGTAAGCACGCGCCATTTTCTATTTCTTAATTATCGCAAGATTCTGCTGCACCATTTAGATAATCTCGTACCCAGATCCCCCATGTCTGAAGGCCGTGGGAGATCTGGGTACGAGATTACCATTTAGATGAATGGAAAACGAACGTAGATCGGCGATAAATACATGGATTTCTTTATAATGTTTTACCTTGTCAACTGGTGCCTCAATTGGCTTATCTATTCCCGTGTATGGTTTCCAAAGTAGTTTTCTGACACCTTGAGGATCATCCCATGTGTAGAGGATCATTTGCTTGGAATCTAGAACCGTGACCTGCCCAGAGTCCCTGCAAAACATGTGTACTAAGTCAAGAAAAAGTCGATGATAAAATATAATAAATTCCATACACGATAAAATTTTGAAGTAAGGAAATCAGCCCCAAATTCAGATTAAAACATCCCATTACGACTATTTATGTACCTTCACAACTATACTTACTTTTGATGAAACCGGATTGGAACGTTGTCACACAGGTTTTCAATCCTGATCGTTGCAATTCCAGGGGAGTACGGTGTTACTACTACAGTTGTAACAGCATCTTCAACCTCGCCATGAACATCAACCGTGAGAGCCTGGAACTCGGGAATGCGCAGAACTGTTGTATGCGATGAGTTGAAGTTGAATGGCTTTGAGATCACGTTAAACATGGTTGGCTTCAAAACGACTGACCTGGACTTGTCACTGGGCCAAAATGGCTTGCTCTACAGATAAAACCATGGAAATTACAGTCAACTCTCTCAAAGCGGATACTATGGAAAGCCAAATGGTGCAAAATTCAAGAAACAAAAATAGCTTCACGTTCAACAAACTTCCTTTCAACGCCAAGAGATATTTCATTCAAGCTCAACAAAATCAATTCATATTCAACAAGTTTCTTTCAAGAGCAAGAAATATTATTTCAAGATCAACAAAATTAACGTCCACGATCAACAAAATTGAAATCAATTCACATTCAACACGGGTAAGTTTCTTTCAAGATCAAGAAATATTATTTCAAGATCAACAAAATTATAAACGTCCACGATCAACAAAATTGATTCACGTTCAAGTTCAACAAAATCAATTCACATTCAACAAGTTTCTTTCAAGGTCAAGAAATATTGAGATCAACAAAATTAACTTTCACGATCAACAACTTTCTATCGTTGTCAACAATCTTCCAAACGCTGTCAACAAAACATCTCGTCCCCAGGGCCTTCTCTGCGAAGAGGGTATCTGTAAAACGAGGACCGGATGGCTGCGGATGGCGGATGGGAAAACGCGGATAGAAAAATGCGGATAGAAAAAGATATTTATAAAAATAAAATAAAAATAATGAAGATACGTTTAAGAAGGAAAAAAAGTAAAGAGGGGTCAGAAATCACTGATCATTTCGAATATCAAGCATTTTCCATAAATTAGATTTTGAGACCTTGTATAGCTAACAGTGTATTATTCCGAACAAATAATTATAAAACAAGAAATACGAGCGCATTATTTTTGAAGCAGTGGCGGGGGATAGGGGAGAAGGATAATACTATTGATTCGGGAATTATTCCGGTATTACAGTTCTAATTTGAGAAGTTATTAGATTTTGCGACTTAAAATATAACTGAGTAGAATAGAGTAGTAAACGGAAGACACGGATTAACTCGATTTTAGCCAAGAAACTGGCCTGTGCTATGTGAAATTAACTTTCACGATCAACAAAATTGAGTGAGTTAGTGAGTTCAGTTATTATTGCATATTTGTAAGCGCGTTGAGATTTTTAAACGCGCAGAAAAGAACTTAATTATTATTATTATTATACATCGTACGTTGTTTTTGACGAATTAATCATTCTTTGCCCTGGAAGAAGGAGGGTTGATAACCAGGATATCCCTCCGAGCATAATATGTTTTAAAACGCATACTTCCGAGCCGTGACGCTAAAAAAGCATTATACGCGATCGTTCGAGCAAACGGTAGCAAACCCAATGTAGATGGTCTTGAAATTGATGAAACATTCTTTGATCTATTATACACAGGATATTATGTCCCCTTATTTTGGGGTCTGAGTTACAGTGTTGCGTTACATAGAGGAAAATCTCTGACCTCTCTGTGAACGACGTGTCACATCTCCTATGCAACACACTTTCGTTGTTTTTTCAGTAGCATTAGCTCTGTTTCTAGGAATGAGTAAACTCGATTTAATATTCCGGTGTGTTAATAAATTGTTTGATTTGCATGTGAATTATCACTTCAAAGCGAGTTATCTTTCTTGTGGTATTCTTTGGGAGGCAGGCGGCCGATTGATAACCTTAGGGACTGTGCAATAATTACCAGGAGGGGGCGGGGGGGGGGGGGGGTCGTACATAATTTCTGACTGATTAGAGGGAGGGCAATGTCTAAATTCACTCCTTTAGGAGGGGGGTATTACCTAATATTTTCCTCCATGAGGCCCATTTTCCAACCCCCCCCCCCCCCCTCCTAATAATTATTGCACAGTCCCTTACCCAAGAGTATAAGTATACGTAGTTTTTGCCTTTATGTGATTTATGTCTCTTTTGGCATCGATTCACATTTTTCTTCACATAGTCTGTTCGTAACGTTACCTGAATACGATTTATGTATTCATTATAATCCCCGTGTATAATCCCCGCCATACTCCAGTTATGCGCACCCTCACTCCCCTATTTTGTCAGCTCATAACCGTGTGACTGTGTCGGTGGTTTTGATATCTGATGTTTACGATTTTATTTCTCCGTTTACTCCCTAGTTTTAGCTCCGATTGAGAAGATATATCAAACACTCGAGACAGTGTCACATGTCACAGGCCAGGAGTCTTGGCTAAAATCGAGGTAATCCGTGTCTTCCGTTTACTACCCTTTTCTACTCACCTGTAATACCGGAATAATTCCCGAATCCATAGTATTATCCTTCTCCCCTATCTCTCGCCACTGCTAAAAAATAATGCGCTCGTATTTCTTGTTTTATAATTATTTGTTCAGAATAATACACTGTTAGCTATACAAGGTCTCAGCATCTAATTTATGGAAAATGCTTGATATTCGAAATGATGATTTCTGACCCCTCTTTACTTTTTTTCGTTCTTAAACGTATCTTCATTATTTTTATTTTATTTTTTATATATATCTTTTTCTATCCGCATTTTTCTATCCGCGTTTTCCCATCCGCCATCCGCGCCATCCGGTCCTCGTTTTACAGATATCCTCTTCGCAGAGAAGGCCCTGGGACGAGATGTTTTGTTGACAGCGTTTGGAAGATTGTTGACAACGATAGAAAGTTGTTGATCGTGAAAGTTAATTTTGTTGATCTTAATATTTCTTGACCTTGAAAGAAACTTGTTGAATGTGAATTGATTTTGTTGAACTTGAACGTGAATCAATTTTGTTGATCGTGGACGTTAATTTGTTGATCTTGAAATAATATTTCTTGATCTTGAAAGAAACTTGCCCGTGTTGAATGTGAATTGATTTCAATTTTGTTGATCGTGGACGTTAATTTTGTTGATCTTGAAATAATATTTCTTGCTCTTGAAAGAAACTTGTTGAATATGAATTGATTTTGTTGAGCTTGAATGAAATATCTCTTGGCGTTGAAAGGAAGTTTGTTGAACGTGAAGCTATTTTTGTTTCTTGAATTTTGCACCATTTGGCTTTCCATAGGATACTACTGTAAGACGGACAGTTTTAGCTGGTCATCTATCTTCTAGAATGATTTTATAGTTTGACTTTACAATACTGCAAAAACTTGAAAACGCGTGGCTCGAATAGCCTTGTTGCTTAACAGTTGTTTCGGTAGCATGAAGCGACCAGGAGTACCCCCCCCCCCCCCCCCTGGATTAACTAGGCTACCACACCACCCCAACGTTTATTCATGTTTCGTCAACAATTCGCCGAAACTCGTTTCTAAATCTGAATGGAGACAGGCACTGTGAGAGAAAAGTGTCTTGCCTAAGAACACAACATGAGGCCAACACAAATTAACGCAAGTCTCGCTGTTTACTTCGAGTACTGAATGGTAGCATGTAGAATTGAAATTGCTTTTTCGACAGCGTGCGTGTACTTGAGAAACTTGCGATTCCGTATGTCAAGTCTGTATGCAAGTCTTCGACAACTTGCGACTCTGTTTGGCCATCCAACGCATGTCTGTACGCAGGTCTGCGACAACTTGCGACTCTGTTTGGCCAGGGCTTTATGGCCAAAAGAGAACACAAGTGCGCGCAAGTCTTGGCCAAACGAAGTCGCAAGTCTTACAAGATACAATTATTTTCCATCAATTGCTGGTTTGCAACCAATCCCGAGAGACTCAAATGACAAAGACGCGGCGGCCATGTTGGGGGTACAAACAATAGAAACTAATTAGAAATCTTTTGTTATGACCCCCAACTGACGTCACTTGCAAACCACCAATTAGTTAGAGTTGATAAAGTTCTTATTTCATTAGTCACTATATATAACTGACAGAACACGGTCAATTTTAGTACTTCACTCACCTCTCCTGGCTCCACAACAAACCACAAAGCATTTTTTCCCTTATTTTCGATAAAAGACACAGAGATCTAAAAAAAAAAATTTTACCAAGGATGTCAGTCAGAACAAAATGACTGTTAACAAACATAATTGACTTCTTAATGAAGCTACTTCGAGGATAAAGTCGATAGTAAACAAGTAAACAGAAACAAACAAACAAATAATGAATATTGTGTACCTCTGTGTTGTTGATGATGACGTATTTTGGAGTCAGCGTCACAATCTTCGTCAGTCCCGTTCTTGACATTTCAATTTGCAGAATAAACTGGACAAGAAAGAAGACAAGAAAGAAGTAATATGTCAAAGATAAGTGTTTCATCCGATTTCCAAACACCGAGAAGTTAATTGAAATTTTAGGTGTTTGGAAAACGGATGAAACACTGTTTAAGTGTAAAGAAAACGAGTTCTCAAACTCATTAAAAATTCATCAAGTTAAAACAAGGGAAATCATAACCGTGTCGGAGGTTTGGATACCCGGTCTTAATTAGCATACGATTTTACGATTTTATTTCTCCCGTTTACTACTTAGTTTTCGTTTCGATTGAGAAGACACTCGAAGAACGTGTCTCATTCGATTTCCGAACACCTCGATTTTGTCAAAAATACTCCGCTACGCGTCGTATTTTAAACTCTCTTCTCGGTGTTTGGAAATCAGATGAAACACTCTCTCTCGTATTTGATATATTACATGAAATATAAAGAGGTTATTCAGCGGAAAGTTGTGTAATACGGCTGGGTATTTTTACGAGTCAGTATTACACAACTTTCCGCTGAATAAATTGTTTATTATACGACATAATATATTTTCCTAGAATATAGGCTTTTAACAGTGTTTTCCGTAGCGCGCGGTCAGGGAGACTAAGACCCGTGTAATACGGTCTCATATTTGCACTCGTTTTGTCTAAATGCTATGTCGTATAATAAGAGTTGATACTGTATGACCAGTAAGTATAGGAAATCGTATGAACGCGAGTGCAATTCGTGATTTATGGGCACGAGTGATGTTTTGAAAGTTCTCAAAATTGCACGAGCCGTTAGGCGAGTGCAATTTGAGAACTTTCAAAACATCACGAGTGACCATAAATCACTAATTGCACGAGCAGTTCATACGATTTTTTGTTTATAATATTCTCAACAAAATTTGCTGCGGCCATCACGCTACTCTGCACATGAAACACTTCACTGGTTTCCAAAGTGCTCACATGTTTTATTTGAACGCGCAGGCAACCAAACGGGAACTTTTGAAAGAATTACAGTACTATAGTTTAGAAAACATTTAACCATTAACTTGAAAGCTTATTTCAATGCCATTAAGGGGCAAAAACGTCTCTACTTGTCCGGAACTGTTTATCACAATTCCGTATTGCACTCTATAACCTATTTATGCATTCGTCATTGACCAATCAGAAGCTGCATATTTTGTTGAGTATATTATAATGACTCCTATCAGCTTTACCTCAAACTTTTTGGACTCGCTTGCTTTGCACGCCACTTTTCCAGAATCACCAACAGCGTCTAAAGAAAACTTGCTCGACCAAGGATGTCCCGGTAGTCTGAGCTTGGCCTACGAACAAACAAACAAACAAACTAACTAATAAAAACAATGTTCAATGGAACAGAAGGTTTAAGGCGATAAACATTTACCATGAAGATTAACATTTACCATTTAACATTTCGATTATTTCCATACTGAATATGTTGTACATGTTTGTCTAATGTAAGTACACAAACTAAACTAATACAATTCACCATCTCACCTTTCTGTAAGACTTTTCAGTAAAGTTGAAAAGAAGTGGGTGCTTTTCCACAGCAGACTGATGATAAACTTGCTTAGATTTCGACACCTGTGTTAAACGAAGTTTGGAAAATGAGCAAGAAAGCAAACTTGATGTCCTCTAAGAAATGGCCAGTAATAGTGTACAAATACAGCGTTTTCACGTGACTTCGCAGCGGCCATACAGTCAACTCTAGTCTTGCGGACACCCCGTTATTACGGACACCCGCTATTAGGGACAAAATCCAGCCCTCCCCCGGAGAAAGCTATAGAGGTTTGACTGAAAATGACTCCCGCTATTACGGACTCCAGACTACGTCCCGAGGGTGTTCCCTTTAAACAAACAAACACATTTCTCTCCTTTGAGAAATAAGTTCATTTAATGCAAACATTTTCTATTGTTTGAGTAATGGTACTAGATTGTATTTCCTGAACTCCCAAATTATTGGCTAAAAAACAGTTGACTAACGCGGTATAACCGATGAGAGCAAACATGTTGATTTTCAACTAACCTCCATTCAGGGGACACCTCCATTAAGGGGACACTTCTCCTTGTCCTGAGGGTGTCCCCTTAATGGAGGTTCCACTGTAAACAAGACCCAAAACACCAAAACCAATCGTAAACTGACTCGTGTTTTCTCGCGCTTAGCGCCAGTTACATGTTTTCCCGCGCTTAGCGCCGGTTACATTTTTTCCCGCGCTTAGCGCCGATTGCATGTTTTATTTCGACTTTTGATTGGTCCATTGGGTTATTGCACTTGTCCAGGGTGATTACGTAGGACTTGGTTTCAGGACAGTGATTAGAAAACTACTCTTAACAAACTAGTTATCTGAAAGTTAATATATAGGAAAAATTCACAATACCCTTTGATCTTTTTCACTTACTCTGTACTCGACGTGCAATCCTGTTTTATTGATAAGCCAGAACGGAGAGTAGATAAACAGTTCTCTTGTTCCAGATTGATGCATTGATAGTACTCCAAGCGACTAATAAAGAAACGACAACAGTTTATTCCGTGATGAGTTTTTTGATCGACATTTATTTTTGTTTAGTTTAAAGGAGCTAGGTCACGGATGGTGCATCTTGAAAAAATTGGCCATTTTTTCAAATTCGCCGTTCCCAATCTGTATGAATCTTCTCCATCCTCAACCATCCTTGTTCCTGTTTGGTTTATTATCACCTCTTTGGTGTTTTTCTACCTTAGTAAACTGTTATTTTGAGGCTTTCTTCAATTTGAAGGTGATTTTGCACTTTGCAAAAATGACTTAAAATATCGTGACATAGCTCCTCTAGGATGATAATTGTGCCCAACTAAATTACTTACAAGTTCTTTCGCGATTTCTTCCTGTGATTGCATAAGCAATTCTTGCGACTTGTCCCATTCTTTCTTCACAATCAAATGTCCAACCCAATCGACGTCTTTGTAACTGCTTAGCTAAACACAAATGAAACAAAAAAAGTTTAATTATTAACAGTATTCATTTTAAATCGCCATTGAATATTCATTTTTCCCAATGATTACAAATCCACTATTCCCATCCCTTTCTCTTCCTTCATAAACATCTTAAAAATCCTCAAAAAGTCTTAAAATTCCATGGGACCTTTTACTGTGAACCTACGATGGCATTTCCAAATTGCATGTTTAGACAATAAGGCTAAAATGTATGAAAAACACAGTATTCTAGCCTGCGAACTGGCTTTCCGGGCGAAATCTGACGGCGGCGAAAATACCGGGGAAAATAGGAGCATCCCTCCTACTCTCCCAAAACCCCATGAGAGCTTGTTCGCAGGCTAACAGTATTCAGGTGATGCTGACTATATATTCTCCTCATGGACACGTTACGGCACCCTAGTTACTGATCATTTCATCTCAATAATTTGTGGTTGTTCGAGCCATATCGTGCGCTGGATCAAATACAGAACCCTTTGTTATCATTACGTAATACTACAGTACCGTTATTGTTATCTCGCAGGCATCTCCTGGGCACAAATCAACAAGAGGTAATTTATCCCCGGGAAGAATAACTTTATCGTCTCCAACTTTATCCTGGTAAATAAAAGAAGTTAAATATGTTAAAAACACGTGGCAAAAACACCTCAAGACCAACAGAGACTGACTGACAGACATAATTTCATTTCATAAGTAAGCAGAGTATATTTTATGGATAGTGAAAGCTTTCATCGTCCAATGCTATTCTTTCTCGTTTAGCGTTTATTATCATAAATAAAGTACATTCAGATAAACATACCACTAAAACGTGCAATGCCAAATCGCTATAAGCGAATTAAATTAAATTTGTTAAGAGAAAGTATTTCTCCGCTGTCTTTTATTGACAGGCAATGAGTTATTCTAAAGCCCAGTCAAACGGTCTCAACATTCTCTCAACATTTGTTGAGTCATATGAAGACTACGAACAGTCCCTCATTTTTCTCAGGGATAGGCGAGTTGGAGAGCACGCGAGCGAGGTGATTCTCACGCGCGCTCGCGTGCTCTCCCACTCAACTATCCCTGAGAAAAAATGAGGGACTGTTCGTAGTCTATCCTTACCTGGGTTGAGAGCGTCAGCTCAAAAGGAAGCTTATTATGCACCACTAGGGGAGGGTACAAATGGATCACGTGATGAGGAGAGTCGTCACCAGTTGGCAGTTTGTTTAAATTATCTGCTTGACACAGTCCCTAGAAGCGAAACATAAAAGGGCAAATGACAATGCAGATCGTGCAATTTTAATTAGAAAGAAAATTATTTCTTTCCACATAGTCTCGAGGAAGTTTTTTAAATGTGACATGTGACACCGGAAATATGTTATAAAATTGACTACGTTATGTCGATTATACAAAAATATATCAAAAAGAAACTGGGAACTTTCACTGAGTATTTTTAAAGTTATTGGCCATACGGTACGTTTCCCCTCTTTTGTTGTTGCCATGGCAACTAAATTTGATGTCTTAGATATGCCAATGTTTTACTAAACGTTATTCCTCAACATTATTGGTGTAGCTGTGGTATAGAATGACAAAGACTGGAATGTCTAAAGTATTACGAGCCACCTTAATTTAGAATTCGAGAACTGGTTTCATATAACACCAAATCCTCAGAACACTCGCTGAAAGAAAGGTATCGCAATACAGTACCAGGTATTTCACCAGAACCGGGTGTATTCACTAGAAGAGAGAAGGACTTCTGATGGAAATGTACATGTACCTTGATGTAGAAATCAGAGGACGGCTGTGAATCCTTCGTCGAAGAACAAACCAACACACGAGAAGGTTCTCCCTTGGAAAACATACTCCAGGATAATGCCGAGGATGATATATTATAGCTAAAACAAAAGTCTTGAATTAAATTAAGCAAGCTGCGCACCACATTCAAAATACTCAAGCTCCTACAATTTGTGCAACGATGTTCTTTTTGTGCCTAATCAGGTGCAAAAACAACTTTCCCGCGCTTGGCACTCATTGCATGTTTTCCCGCGCTTGGTACTGGTTACATGTTTCCCCGCGCTTGGTACTGGTTACATGTTTCCCCACGCTTGGTACTGGTTACCTGTTTTCCCGCGCTTGGTACTGGTTACATGTTTCCCCGCGCTTGGTACTGGTTACCTGTTTTCCTGCCCTTGGTAATGGTTACATGTTTTCCCGCGCTTGGTACTGGTTACATGTTTCCCCGCGCTTGGTACTGGTTACATGTTTCCCCGCGCTTGGTACTGGTTACATGTTTCCCCACGCTTGGTACTGGTTACCTGTTTTCCCGCGCTTGGTACTGGTTACATGTTTCCCCGCGCTTGGTACTGGTTACCTGTTTTCCTGCCCTTGGTAATGGTTACATGTTTTCCCGCGCTGGGCACTCGTTGCATGTTTTTGCTTTGAGTTCTGATTGTTTGGTTTTATTTACGTCGTTTACTGTCACAGTGATTGACTATGTAGTAATTTGGGTTTTAATTTTCACGACAGTTATCACAAAACCCCTCCATCGCTTTATCGACGTAGTACAAAAGTTGCTTACCAACCTAGCTTCCTAAATGTGGAAATCTAATGCCTTAATACTCACTTGGTACCGCTGGGTTTCACAAAAAGCTCCTCGTTGTATGCTGTATATAAAGGAACGTACATGGTCCCAGACGGTTCAACAGTAAAGAGTTTCACAAAAGGATCTTCTTTTGACTCCGATGATTCTTTCCGTTTCACGAAAATGTCCACAGGAACTTGAAGATGATTTTGAACCTGAAATAATATTAGAAACAAACATGATAACGGTCTTCTTGATAGAGTGGCAAAGTGTGACGTCACTAATAATTTTCAAATTATTTTTATCAAGCTTTATCTCATCATTAGATAAAGATTGCTGCTGTATGATCAGCCACAAAATTTCAATTTGTTAGCACAAATAGAACAGAAGATATAGAGGTTCAAAGTTTGGTACCGTCCCATACAAACCTCTCTAATTTTGCGCCGGTTCTAAACTGAAGGGGTTAGTATGGAGAAATTAAAACCTGTAGTGTCCATATCTCGGCTGCAATGGAGAGCGTCGTATTTTCAACTCTCTCCTCGTTTGGAAATGTGATGAAACACTGTCTCTCGTGTTTGATATATTACACCCAAAGCCAGAGTTTTCGATTCCCCTTCATTTATAGATAGACCAATCTTACATAGGAAGGTGGAGCGTTCATATTGGATCTGGGTTTGGATGGTTCGTTCCACTTGATGTCATATGATGTAAAATTGATGAAACGAAATAAAGGGTGAAAACTATACACGGCTAGATCCAAGTTTCTTAAATGTAACGAATAATCAACTCAACCAAACCCAGAATATTTAGATCTCCTTACGGATTTCAAAAAATCTTAACAATCTGGATTACCTAAACTGGAAACTTAGAGTAGGACGCAAACTATGAGGTTATATGACTGTGACAAAACGTACAAAATACATGTGATAGTTTATACCTGCAATGGTGACCGAATTGTGACTGTCTTGCGTCCATTCTTAATTTCTACTTGAACAACAAGGTACCACTTATGATTTGCCTGTGAAAATCAACAAAGAAAAGGTAAATTGTTGATCTAACGTTTAGCACAGAACTATTATACAATGAGTGTGGGGAACACGGTGGCCTAATGGTTAGTGCGTTGGACTCCGGATCTAGTTGTCTGGGTTCGAGCCCTGGCCTGGGTCATTGTGTTGTGTTCTTAGGCAAGACACTTAACTCTCACAGTGCCTCTCTCCACCCAGGAGTATAAATAGGTACCAGCGACAAAATGCTGGGGGTGACCTGCGATGGCCTAGCATCCCATCCAGGGGGAGTAGCAATACTCCTAGTCGGCTTCATGCTACAGAAACCGGGAAAAGCTCAAACAGTGTGGGCCAGTTGTTACTGAGAAGTAATCAGGAGTAATTACCTCACGAAGCACGGCATCTTTTGGAGAAAGTTTCTGCAAATACAATCCAGAGCGAGCAATAGAGATGCAAGACACATTGTAAAATCCATCAACCTGCGGAAAAATGCAAAAAAAAACCAACAGTGTGAACAAAAATAAATTGAGTTGTCAATGTAACGAAAGGCACTTAAATGAGCTATGTCATGTATTGGTGCTTATTATATGGCAAACTGGTCCACGATGAAAAGGAGCATTCTGATTGGTTCCCTGAGCGGTCCGAATAAAGATGGACCGCTCACGAACTCATTTCGCCAAATTCCTTTTATGAAACATTGAACAAAACAAAACTGTTTTCTATTAAGTAGAAACATTTTTCCTCATGTCTGGCGGACAAATTTGGTTAAACTTTTCGCAAAGTGGCCTGAAAAATGTAAGAATATGCTTAGCTTTGGCGCGCGCGCGTTAGCCGAGAATGGTTGCATTGATTTATCAGCAATTTTTTTTTAATCCATTATAATAAAAACTTTATTGAACTAGCTTGTTCGGTCCGTATTGGGAAATATTGGTCTCGTTCTTTTTTTGCAAGTTTATTTTCCCAATACGGACCTCACGCTAGTTCAATAACATCTATTTATTATTCAACTTTGGTAACTTCAATATCAGATGATGGGTCCAATAGAGAACAGATGGAGCTCACCGTTAGAGAGATGATGTTGTCATCGTCTACAGCAACATCAGGAGCGATATTTTCACTGCTTTTGTCATTGCTCTCCGTATCTTGATGCGGTGCAAAAATTCCACCAAATAGGGAACCGATGTTAGCAATCGTATGACCCACTTGAGTTCCTGCAAGACCTGAAAGCAATGAAAGAACAGTTAAAACCTCTACATACTGTCTACCTCTCCTCACAACTGAGACTTATTTCAAATCATAAACCAGCTAGGGGAACAATAAAAGAGATGGATGGATTTGATAAAATTTCATCTGGTTGGGTTGGGTTAACTTAAAGTAAAAATAAGATTTATTCGCAACACAGCTAAAGTTTTTGTTAGATTACGTTTCGACAAGTGTCACTGGTCATCTCTGAAGATCCATGCACAGATGGAGTGGACAAGGTATAGCCAGAGTTTAACAAACCCCTGGCCTAACCCGACTTTAAACTGGTTAACCTAAATGTGTTAACAACATTTACAGATAATACCCTGTTTAGAAGGTGTATGGCACAGACTAAAAAATCAATTAGCTAATTAGACTGACATGCTTATAAGTACGGCCTAACATACACTTCGTTAAAATATTCGACCCTTAATCTTTTTTACGTTTCGCCGATTACCAACAGTAGAATGAGAATCACCTCTCTGTTCATGTTCCTCGGGAGGCGGATGGGCACTCAACGTTTCGTTGCTTTCCTTTTTAACTATGCCTTCCTCTTCCGGAATCTGATCTCTACTGTGACTTGAAGGTACTTCCGTGCGTTTTGGTGGCATTACAATCCTCCCGTCAACCCCTGAATCTAGAGAAAAACCTTTTTCTAGACTTTTTGTCTTGCCTGGCTGTTGGCCAATCTGGAAGGAGGCCGTATCTTGCAGCGACAATTTCCGCTGTCTGATGGCTTCCAATGACTCTGGCTCTGAGGTAGCTCTTTTCCTTCGTATTTTGTTGCAGTTTTTCCCTGAGGTGATTAAAAAGGGGCTCGGACAAAATACGCTTAAGATCCCGGTGTGGACTTTGCGGCCTGCTTTTGGGCAGATTCACCGCGACGTCTGCGAGGCTTTGCTGTCTTGCAGCAGGCCGTTTTGGAATTCTCTGCCGCACAGTAAGTTGATTGGCATCTGAGACCTGATGAACGAAAAGCGCAAACAAACAATGGATGAAACAAAACCGTCATAACACTCTATCACTGCTCCAATCACGGATGACATACCTGATGTTTCGCGCTTACTGTCACTGCTGAATGAATTCCAAGCTAAAATTAAAAAAAATGACGAGTGCAAATTAGTAAAGAATACCGCAATTATCAACAACGTAAAACAAGATGTTACAGTGAAGATCTGATCTGTCAGTCTATGTTTTCACATTCTACTGACCTCATTATGGATGATAAATGTTGGTCCAGGCACTGTTCTTAGCTTCTTCGTCCTATCGATTGTCCACAGCTGCGAAAAATAAACAAACAAATCATTGTGTGTTCTCTTTTGGTAATTTAAAATCCTACAGTATGTGTGAATCCTTCCGTAATAACGTTAAAGGCTAAACTGGTTCACACTACCGGAACTTATTCCGGATTCCGTAGCTTGACGCTGACTAGGAGTATTGCTACTCCCCATGGATGGAATGCTAGTCCAATGCCAGGTTACCCCCAGCATTTTGTCAGGTTACCTAACAGTTCGCCATTTATACTCCTGAGTGGAGAAAGACATTGAGATTAAAGTGTCTTGCCCAAGAACACAACACAATGACCTTGGCCAGCGCTCAAACTGCTCAAGCCGGAGTCCAAACTGCTAACCACCGTGCCTACAACTAAGTACAGTCACGTGTTCACTGCTTACACTCTACTACAGTACCTCACTCAGCTCAGACAGGATCCGTACAGCTGTGGGTGTAACGGTCAGTTGCATGACATCATGTGAATTGATCACCATGTACGTGGCCTGCGACTGTCTGTCAGGTCTGCAGCGTCAACTTCATCCAGCGGTGCATCCACTGCATCTACACCATAATCGCTTTGGACTCGGAGGTCGGGTCTCTGAATGCGGTTTGCGTGGACTGGACAAAGGTGGACAAAGCCCCTTCATAATCAAGATCATCTTCATCGTCAGATGTGGTGCCAGTTGGATAGTAACGCCGCTTTTGCCTTTTCCCTGACCTACAATAGTAGATAAATTATTTTAACTTTAGAGTACAGTGAGACCTCCATAAGGGAAACACTCTCGGGACAAGGAGAAGTGTCCCCTTAATAGAGTTTTCACTGCACAATGATTATATGAGCGTTAATAGTGTCCCCTTAATGGAGGTGTCCCAAAGTAGAGGTTCCACTGCATTAGTATTTAGTATGTAGGACTGGAATTTAGTTAGCGAGGTTACCAAGTCAACCTGGTTGCCCAAAACGAAGAAATGTGTTCGTCGAGCGAAGCAGTTTAGATTTCGTCTAGGGATTACTTGGTCCAATGGTCGAGTGGTTTAGTAACACAAATCCTGGTAACCCAACATGTCGTTTCACGATATTTCAGAGCATTAACAAGAATTCTTACCATCCTCGCCTTCCTGGACACCTTAACGAAGAAAATATCCGAGTTCTTCTAAAGGAAGACCTCTTTTGAGTCAGAGAGCGCAAACCAGAATCAGTGACGTCGCCAGATTGTACAGCATCTGTAATGTCTCGAGGAGGACCGTCAGACGAATCCACATCTTTTGGAGAGAAGCTTGATACGTACCCTTCTGCCAGAAATAGCTAAAGAGGAAACATTTAATAAAAACAAAATGACCACTTTTGGCCGCTTAAGCCCTTCCACACGAGCACGTTTTCCTTGACAAGTTTTCACTTGACAATTTTTCCTTGCTCGTGTGGAAAGGGAAATTTGGCATTTTTTTCCTTGACAGGTGTCCTTGTGCCAGTTTTTGAACAAATTGCGAAACTTGTTCGTGTGGACATGCAACAAGGAAAATATGACAAGGAATCCCTGGTGGGTGCTATTAAAGATGATAATCCGCTGTACAATATTATTGTTGTTACAAAGAAAAATTGTCAAAGAAAAATTGTTTATCGTCCACACGAGCAAATCAAATTTGTCAAGGAAAAACTTGTCAAATTAAATTTGTTGTTTATCCACACGAGCAAATAAAAATTGTCAATGTCCCTTGTCAAGGAAAACGTGCTCGTGTGGAAGGGGCTTTAGGTGTCAAACACGTGTCATGTAGATAGTTGATAGGTACATTTTCCAAGAATAACTTTTTTCTTTGATTATACCAAACGAGGATGAGAGTTGTTGAGAGTCGTCTCTCGCTCTGAACCCTCAATCTCTTACTCTCTCATAGTCGATGAAACTTAGAGAAAACTCTCATGAGAACTGCTGGGAGTTGGTCCCAGCAGTTCTCATCCTCGTTTGGCCGGGTTTCAAGCAGTTGCAAGAAGTGACGCCTGTGAGAATGTTACCTTAAGTTGGACTTCCCACATGGTCTTCTCTTCCTGGACCATTACCGGCTCCAGCAACGGTTCCCAAGCGGCTAGACATTCATTATAATAAGATACTTGTACTGCCACATCTGCTTCCACTTTCAGCTAATTTACAAACCAAAAAATGTCCATCAGCATGCATGTACTCTTCAAAAATACCAAACGCTGTCACACAGACAGGTCTTATTTAGTCATTTTCCCAATGTACAAAATCACCTTCAGCTGATTGAAGGAACTCATAAAATAATAGTTTACTAAGGTAGAAAAACAACAAAGAGGTAAAAATAAACCAAAAAGGAACAAGGATGGCTAAGATTGGGGAAGATTGAGACGGATTACGAAAACCAATGCTATGGGTTAAGGTGCACAAAAAGGTTTATAGAACTCATTCCCTGATTGTGATTATTCATTTGTACTTAGCTCCATACTTGGAAAACGCTTAATCTCGTCCTCTTTCGACTTTTTTATGCCTCTAATTCTCCGCAGGAAACACGATGCGTTAACTACGCTGTAAAATGGTTAGTTTCTTTCCTTTCTATATTATATAGAGCGGGTTTCAATTGAGTGTCGAAAGTAATCCAGAATTGCTTTGCTTTTACTTTACTTCGCTCCATGATTGGTTTAAAAAACTCGCGCCACCTACTGAACCAATCAGATACAAGACAAAAACCAATCGTGACTTGCTTACACGCGTTTTCCCGCGCTTGGCGTCAGTTGCGTGTATATGCTTCCAGTTCTCATTGGTTCATTGTGTTGTCTATGTTTCTCGTGATTGGCCATTGTAATTGCTTTGGTTTTGGTTTTACGACACTCAATTGCCCGTTCCGAAGTTCAAAAAGGGACTGGGCACTAGTTTACCTATTGTTCAAATTACGTCATATTAAAAAAATAATCCCATCACCAGAACGATCGCATGAAAATGAGTAAGTTCACCAAGTTTGGTTATGTTACATTACATAGTAACCAGGCTGTGAGCTGTCAAAGGTCCCCCAAATCCATACAAAGTCTCTAATTTTTCTGATTTTTGAAAGCCTTCTACATGGTTGCAATCTAACGAAACAACCTCAAACTTGGTAAACTGACTAAACTGACTGATCTTTCTTGTGACGGGCTCCAATTTTTAATTGAATTTAAATTTAAAAACTCGTCCCCAGTCTCCATTTGAACTTCGGAACGGGCAATTGAAAACCGCTCTTAACGTGAATAATGAATATTCTGGGGCTATAACAAAAAGCGGCAAGATTCAGTTACAAATTTCAAGCCATTATGAATCATATGTACATCAAGGTACCTGTGCAGCCCAATCAAATACTTTAGCTGCCACGAATGAGCGGACCAACAGCAAAGGAACATGGGCGCCTTCGATCTCATTCACCAACATCACTTGCACTTCTTTTGTTGTTAAACTTAGCTGATGATAAGAAACGTAGTTGAATGTTTTGTTTTGTATTTTCCCACTGTCTCGTATGAACTGAACAGATACGCCTTAATTTACAAGCTACCTTAGGCAAACATGCCGGAGAAATCTGACACATGACCGTCGAAGGAAAGACTACTGGACGGTTCTTCAAAGGGTAGATAACGATATCCGATATAATAAAAAATCCTCCGACTGCCAAATAGGACTTGGTCTACGGTCTCGTCCAATTTTGGCAGGCCTCAGAATGTTTTTCATCCAATTATTTCCAAATTTGACAGCATGTAGTCCTACTTCATATACTACTTTCGCTTAACAACCATTGTCAATTCCATGGGTGGCAAGAGTAAAGCAAATTACATTTAGATCTAGGATATCTCTCCAACGGTTTACGAAATTTTAACATTTTAGAAATGTACGTCAATCAGTAGGTAAAATTGATATTCCAAGCTTGGGAATGAAAGGTTAACTTTCAAACATAACTAAATATTTACCTTATCGCCAGTTGCTTTTCTTGTCACCAACTTGGGCTTAGAATCTTCAGTTGCTATAAAACGAAATATTGAATGCCATGTATTATTAATAATCAAATTTATAAATAACACATAACCTTGGTTTTGGCTATTGTGTGGTTCCATAACATATCCATACCTTTTTGGTTTGAACCACCCCCCCCCCCCCTCCCCCCCTGGAATTTCAAGTTAAGCTTCATACTTTGGCTGTTGAGACCCCCCTCTCCTCAGAATTTCAAATGACCATATGGGGCTTTTATGGAACCGCACATTTACATAAGTGAGTTTCAGTTACCAACCTTTTTTCTTATACCAGTACTCGGCCGAGGCTGGCTTGGAATCCCACAAGTCAGCTGGGGCAGCTATGACTTCTTGTCCCACTGTTTGAACGCTTTCGTCAACCTTTAAAAAGAACAATAACAAAACATGTCGCTCCACATGAAAATCAAATCCAAATGCAGGTCATTATTACAGGGCAAACAAACCTTTTGCTGGCCAGTAAATGCTGTAACTACATTACTGACAGTGGTAAGGAGTCCTGGGGAGAATTCAAACACCATCTCTTCCAAGGCAATATCAATGTCCTGACCACCTTCACTAGAGGTGGGTGTTAAGTACTTGAACGTAAGAGAGCAAGGATTCAAAACCTGAAATACAGATTAACTTGATTATAGTTCGTCAGAGCTACATCACATCAAGAGAGAGAGAGCGTGTTTCATCTACTGTTTCATCCGAGTTCCGAGTTCACCGAGAAGAGAGTTCAAAATACAACGCATAGTGGAGTATTATTGACGAAATTCAAGGTGTTTGAAAATCGGATGAAACACACTCTCGAGTGTTTGATATATCTTCTCAATCGAATATAAAACTAAGGTGTAAACGGAGAAATAAAATTGTAAAAGTCTGTGTTAATTAAGATCGGGTATCCAAACCACTGACACGGTTATGATTTCCTTTGTTTTAAATTGATGAATTATTAATGAGTTTGAGAAGTAAAAGTCCAAAACGGAAAAAACTTACAGATTTTAAAATAAGAATTGACGATCTCTGTAAACGATACACAAAGAAAGAGGTCATAAGGAAGCAAGCCTATCAATAGCTAATTAACACGTGACGTTGTAAAAAGAGAAGTATGAATTGAGATTAGATTGGCGAAGGTTTACGGAAACAAACAATTAGTACCATCCACAACATCCACAACAGGGATATAGAAAGTGACCAAAAACAAATGGAGAAGAGAGGGAATTGACATAGATGCGTAACAACTGGACTTCAACGAAGAGGGCACCTAGGCAATTTATGCACTGAAGTTCGCTTTATTCTCTAATCATTTTGCAGGATGATCAGTGACAAGTTATTTAAACTGAATAATCTCGAGCCCTTTGCTTCAAGACATAGGAAAGGCTCCTTCGACGAGTGACTCCACCCTGCCACTAGTTGGATTTGTTCTCGGTAGTCCCGAGTTCAACTCAGCCAACTGGTCAGCCTCCCACCAGTTGGGATTCTTAAACAATATTTGTTTGTTGATTTACAGTGTCCACAACTAGCACAATCGTCCAAAATCCACTCACTCTTAATTAAAGTCATTTATTTTATTTATTTTACGAGCTATCTCTATCATACTCGAACTTGTGCTTATTACCTTGTAAGATGTCGTCTTCACGTTAGGAAACTGTGAAGCTTGCATTTGGAGATTTGTCAGATTTGCAGTAAACGTCTGTTTCACGTCTTCCAATTTGTAATCAAACTCTACTTCCGCCTGAATTGATGAAAATGTTTCTTTTAGTATTTTTCCTTAAAATGCATATGAAGTAAAAACGTTTCTTTTAAATATGATAGTTTAAGACTTTCTCAGTCCGAATATGTATGTTTTAATGAGTAGAACCCTTTTCATCCGATATTTTTCGGGGCGCAAAGTTCACATTTGGCGTCTGGAAAGTGTCTCCATTTTGCACTCAGCCAAAACGACGTAATTAGTCACGCAGAAGACATGAAAAACAAAGCACTGCGCGACACGTCACCACAGCCAAACTAGTTGTCCCTAGGCTTCGGAGGCACTATTTTGTTCAATTTAGGCCACCTTTAAGCCCCTTCCACACGAGCAAATTTTCCTTGACAAGTTTTCACTTGACAATTTGTCCTTGCTCGTGTAGAAAGGGAAATTTTGCATTTTTTTTCCTTGACAAGTGTCCTTGTTCCCTTTCTACACGAGCAAGGAAAAATTGTCAAGTGAAAACTTGTCAAGGAAAACTTGCTCGTGTGGAAGGGGCTTAAACTACAGAAAATGGCTTGTTATATCTTTGCTAGAAATTTATTTGGCCATTTCGTAATCAAGACACACTAAGCTACAATTTTTGTTTTTTACTTCATATGCACTTTAATGCACTAGAAATCAGTTAATCTGGCCACGACTCTGGTCGTATTAGAGGGTCTATCATTGAAAAGAAATATGTCAAGTTGCATCTTACTCTTCACATGAAGACGAAAAGTGGGAAATTTAAATTAATGGTGTCATGATTGATGCCACATTTTAAAACTGGCAGTGAAAGAGGCTAGAAGATAGCGAACAGAAATGAATTTTTCCCAGCAATTCATTTCCTCCAGTTTTAACATTACTTTATATGCACTAACCTGGAGGATAAGTGCCTCACTGTCTCTCTTTGTGGCGTCACACAATAAAACGATGTCCGGCTCCTTCACCAAACCATGAACAAAAATCTTCATCTGAGTCCCTTCACTAGACAAAGCTGCAGCGTCTACTTGGCTGAACGTCTCAGTTGCAGTGACATTACTTGCAGGTTTGTACACTGGTACATCCCTGCCTTCCCTCGCAGGATCAAGGACTTGAACAGGAAGAGCATCGAGTGATGTTTGGCTAGCAGTTGTTGTAACTTGTTGCTGGTGATGTACGGCAGATGGTGGGGCGGTAAAGAACTCCAGTAGAGGTAGTAGAAAAGGAACGTTTAGGAAGATTGTAGCATTTTGTAAAGTGACGTCGACTGTGAATAAACAACACAACAACAAAGTGTAATAGAGAGGTTTTCTGTGGTAAAAGCAAAACCAAACCAATTACATATCACAACAAATGTAAACAACACAATGCAAATACATGTATTCAGATCCTTTGGAATATATACTCTGATAAAATATTAAACAAACTTGGTAATATCATTTAACGACAAAGGTGTTGCTCTTGCATCTGGGCTAATTAACAAAGCAGACGTTTTTTCAAATCGACTCTGAGAACAGTTTCAACTACCTGAATCAAACTGCTTTTATAAAAGATTGACAGTGGTGACAAACCTTTCATCTCCCCAGAGGGCAACTGGCAGAAAACTATGTCACACATTTCTTTAGAAGGTGAAGATGTTACAACACTGGCGTATGTCGCCATTTTCTTGTCGATTAGCCTTTGGGCAAACATGAAAATAACACATCAGTCACAATTAGGAATCAAAGGATTTGCCAAAAAAAATCAAACTTTGTGACAATATTGCCAGCAAAGTAAAAGGACTGGTAGGCCTAACCTTGGAAACGCAGAAACTGTTCCTTTTCTAACGTCTTCAACAACACAGCCATTAAGCATACAGTGAATTTGGACAGAGCTGTCACTTGGCAAAACAACAGTAACCACACTATCCTCCACTTCGCACAAACACAATCTTGTCGCTGGTTCGAATAACGAAGACTGCGAATCAAATGGATCCTGCAACAAGTAATAAAATATATATATGTTAACAGTATCTTGCGACAATTTTTTATAATGCTTACAGATTAAGATATCCACGGAGAAAACTATTGCACACATCGCGTTTTCACCAGATTATATTTTACTCCTTTAAAAAGGTCTGTCTCAATCAAGTGAGCACTGTATAGCCGTGTAGAGCTTTTTTTCCATCATTCTGTATGTAGCAACCCGCCTCGATTAACTTATTAAAATAAGTTACTAGCGAGTTGCTAAGTTTTAAATTTATGTTAAGATCTAATAAAGTGTTTGTTGTTACTGTTGTTGCCGTTGTTGCTGTTGTTTTTTATGTTGTTGTTGCTGTTGCTGTTGTTTTTGTTTTTGTTGTTGTTGTTGTTGTTGTTGTTTGTTGTTGTTGTTGTTGCCGTTGTTAGTTGTTGTTGTTAGTTGTTTGTTGTTGTTGTTGTTGTTGTTGTTGCCGTTGTTAGTTGTTGCTGTTGTTGTTGCGTTGTTAGTTGTTGTTGTTGTTGTTGTTGTTGTTGTGTTCGTGGTGCATGGCTAATAAAAACAGCCCTTTTCCTAAGAAGTTTGCGCAACATTGCGACATTAAACGCTTTACTTGGTTGCAAACAACTTACCAAAGGGCTCTCGTTACTGTACAGTGTAAGTCTCGCTCCAACAAGATTGAATGAAAACACCATCTGATCCCACACTGCGTCAGAGGCTTCTTCAGGTGGACCAGGTTCTACAAAGACAAATCACTGGATAAATTGTACATAAGGTAGCGTATTTCCTGGATTAAAGGACGGGGAGTTTATTGAAGACACAGCGCTTTTTTAACACAGCGTTTAAGGTCATTCCTTAGTATTGCACTGCGCATCCTTTCTGCGTATCATTTCGCGCGTAATTAGCGCGCGCACATTAAAAACATGGCGGCTTTTTCATTATGGCTAAGCTCGCCAGAGAGGTGAATTATCGTTTTCTCGTAAACGAGCGTGACCTATCATTTTTTTCGCATATTTAAGTCTAGTAATCATCTTCTTTCTATAAAAGGAGTATAGACCAATTTCTATTGCAGACAAATAAATAATCACTGGAAACGTGAACTTAGCTAATAAAAAAATACGTGTTTTGGGTTGATTTTGTAAGGAATTAAGGGGTATTTTAGTCCTCCTGTTCCTAAACGAATTACCGGGACCCCCCTTTTTATTCTATATTTTGAAGTTCCCTTAAGATAAACAACCAATAGGGAAAGTTTGAATGAAAATCTATTGTAACTTCTATTTCGATGGAATGACCTTAAGGTTATTCCATCGAAATAGAAGTTACACCTTAAGTTCTATTAACATGCATGGAAGACGTGGTGGCCTAATGGTTAACGCTTTGGACTCCGGATCGAGCAATCGAGCCATATACACGTATTTGTTTTAGAGAGGTGTCCACAATAATTAACAACAGTTGATGAGAATTTAAAATTGTCCTGTCTCGCACAACAGTTATTTGTAGTTTAAGATACCTACAGTATGTTCAATCCACTTATAATGTGATTTAATTTTGTTCACTGGTGTTAAAAATAAAACACAATTATACCTGATGAAGTATTGACTGTATTAGTAGGTTCAATGTGTTCTGCTTGTTCCTCCACCACACTTACAGAAGGTGGCTTTTGTTCTAAAAAGAAAAAGACTCAATTAGAAGTGGACAAGAGATTCAGAAGATGACTCTAAGAGAAGCATGCCCCATACATGTGTCTCTTCCAATGATGTTTTGAAATCTATTTTAACTATCGATCAGTCCATAGCCAAGCTATTTTAGAACGCTACCTGAGAGTCAGTTCGAACGTGATGCTGGAGCCTCGATCAGAAGGATATAAAAAAACATCAGTAAATAAATATGGTTGTACTTTTCAATCTGTGGATGAAACCCTAGTGTGTGACCATTCAAATGAACTCTATTGAGCAGTACTTTCATGTGGTACTGTTGTTTTTGGACAATTTTGCAAAATGAAATTCAAGATATTTTCCTTCAGGTTTTGAACTTAACACTCTTGGGAGTGAAAGGGTTTTAAATAACAAACACTATTCTTACCTTCCAGCACGACATAACCTTCAGATTCTTTCAGATTTTCTTGAAACAGTGTAGTGAGAACATGGTAGTCTTGTTGTCCCAGATTCATCTAATGTATATAGGAAAATAGAAAGAAAAGTAACAAATTCACAAACTGGATACAGCAGTCCGAACTTAGCTTTAATTTGCAAATTTCAGCCTGCAGATTTTTAATGCACAGTTTCTTATACGCGGGTTGTTTACTGTATTGCTAAAACCTCAGTAAACAATGGTTTGTCAAGAACGCGTAAAGTAGCACGGCTGGCCAACTGAAACAAGATTAATCGGATTACAAAAAGGAGAGGAGGGAATGAGAACCAGTGACTCAGACCGTCTGCGAATCAGGCTCATTGTCAGCCTAAGTGAAATCAAATTCATGTTAACTTGTAAGAGTATCTGTCCAATATTGTATAGTTCAATGTAGATAGGATTTCAGTATTTACATGAATGTTCTCACTTTTAGAATCTAAATTAAAGACAAACTTCACAATACACGGTAAAAAGTACCTTAACAAAGTCCAAGGTGGCTGCGCATTCTATTACAGGGATGTCTTTGCAAGAAGGCAACAGTGAACGTTTAATGTTCGCGTCAAGTTTTATTGGTTCAATGAGATGCCGCTTGATAACAGCAGATGAACTCAAATCCATGACACCTCTACAGGCAGACAGAACAGATGAGAAAACACATTAACCCTCTCTGCATATCCAAATACTACTAGCGTAGAAATGCAGGTAGGTTTGATTTGAATGTTTCTTTCACTCACACTGATATGTAGTACACAACACAGTACATCCAGTAAACATATTGTACCTTAGGCAAGCAAAAATTCGAACAAGCAAAATTTCCCTTAGCTTAGAACGAATTTTCTTTGACTGCCAAGTGAAATTTCGCACGACATCCATGTACGTTGGTCTTTGTTCACTACATAGAACTACAATTCCAGACAAAAGTCTTGGCGCACTTGATAATTTTCTGCCTACACTGTCCTTCCCCTCCCCCTTTAACAATGTTGTCATCTGTGCCTGGTTGAATATGTCTACTATTCTTCAACATTGTTCTGGGGAATGAGGGAGCCTTTTTTGATAGCATGTACGATGATTTGTGGAGTAATTTTAGTCGGAACATGTAACTGTAATTATCTCTTCAATGGACTAAAACGCCTTAAAGGAATCCTCCACTGTTGAAACAAGTTACCATTAAATTGAAGGACAAATAGACCAAACCGAAAATGTGTTAAAAACTTATTATTTCCGTGTTAACGAAAAAAAACTGGCTTCAGATGTCTGCCCTTTTGGGTTTCAAATTACCCACGTGCCACCATCTTTGATGTTATGACGTTTCATGGTTGCCCCTTTTGTTCTTTATTGCTATAATTTGTTTTCTGATAATAGTGGCAACCACAATCCGTCATATAGTACAAAATGGCGGCGCGCAGGAAATTTAACGCCCAAAAATGGCCGATATTTGTATCGTACAGTTGAACGTTTTTCCACTTTATTTCAACAAATTTTCAGTTTAGACAATATTTCCAACAATTTAAAGGGGCACTGTCCCGGCGTATTTGCTCAAAACTGTTATAAATGCACGAAATGGTCCCTAAATCTATCAAAGAAGAACTTAGTAAACTCTAACTAACTGATAAAAAGCAATTTCTTCAAGAAATTCCATACTGCAACAAAATCTTGAAAAACTGACATCCTGACGTTTTTTCAAAAATCCATATTGCAATCCATTTCCATCCTCGCTGTCGTTTGTGTCATCCTCACTTCCTAATGGGTTCCTGTCATTTGTCGAGTGCTATTCTACAGAATCAAACCATTATTGTTCAACTTCCTATACTATGATCTAGATATGTTTCTGAGCTTCCCAAAATCATGCTAAAATCAGGACAGTGTCCCTTTAACGGCAATTTATTCCAACAGTGGAGGTTTCCTTTAAACGAAAAACACGCCAAACTCCCAACTGATCTCACCTTGTTAGTTGCACCGATTGTAAGGACAATTCTATGATATCAAATACAGCTTCCTTATTGTCATGTTCGCCTGGCAATGGGAGAACATCAAATTCATTTTGAAGATCCAAATGTCCCAGATCAACAAGAAGCATATCCACTGAGTGAGAGTGACGTGGAATGATTACGAGCGGAGCACTGATGGCCACTTGTAAACCAATACGGGTTCCTTGGCTTTGAATTGACTCTATCTGTAGAAATCAGACACTTCAATATGTAAGACTTTAACATGATTGGGCCATGCATACAGAATTCAACAAATTGACTATTTTCAGCTCTTTTCACCAGTATAGACCTTTCTCCAAAATGGCCGCCGCAAATTCAAAATGATTAACATTAAACTGAGCGGACAATCAATACCGGCACCTGAAAGACCACCACTTGTTTGGTAATCGTACAAAGTTTCGTTAGGTTAGGTTCTACCTGAGTCGAGAAAACGGAAATTGAAACTGGAAAATTTAGAGACATTTGTACCCCCGTCATACAAATGTCTCTAAATTTTCCAATTTTCAACTTCCGTTTTCTCGACAAAGGTAGAACCTAACCTGACAAAACTTTGTACGATTACCAAACAAGGGGTGGTCTTTCAGGTGCTGGTATTGATTTCCCTCTCAGTTTAATATGAATTTGCGGCGGCCATTTTGGAAGAAGGTCTATTGCATAGCAAGTTAATCAAAGACAACATGAGATTTTACATGTAATGAGGTTATACGTACAGATGCAGCTAATGTAAAATCTAATGAAAGTGATAGGAAGGAGATGAGGATGACGACGACGAGGGAATGGGTATACGGGGATGGGGAGGACGACGAGGAAGGGGACAGAGACTTGGATGGGGATGGGGAGTATGGGGACAGAGACGGGGACGGGGTGATAGGATTAGACGCGCAATTAACAAAGAGTGTTATATAATGCAGTATGTACCTGTTCTGTTACTGCTCTTTGTGCAGTTGCTTGTACGTACTCGGTTGATTGAGGGCTCGTTAGAGGCTCAACGAATTGCTTTTGGAAGATAACAAAAAAACAATACATTAAGTACTAAAAAATACCTAAAACACACCTTAACGCACTGTTTGAAAATCAGGATTATCGCTTAAGATTAAAATATCTCGATGACAAAAACATGTTCTACGAAGTAAAACACTCACCAACAATTCAGTAATGAATCTATACAGGAAGACGATCTTAATCTTGCCAATGTTCAACTCAAGGTTTCCATCTGGTCTTGTAAGGTCAGTTGGGCTGGGCTCATTCAGTTTTGGATTGTTGAAGTATTTATACTGAAATGAAGATTTGTAAATCTTGTTGCTGTTTTTACATGTTTCAGATCTATTATGAACTAAGAATATCGCAAGGGCCTTGTGTTTCCTTGTGAACCTGGAGAATTTGTCCACAAAACGGGTTGTTTCTCCTTTTTGCAACAACTGAAGCAACATTTCATGGTTGCAAAATGTTCACAACGTAAAAATCAAAAACCAAGCAAGACGTTTAAAACATAACGACATGACAAATTGCTTAACATATCAAGCGATTAAAATATGAAGTCTCTTGTATGCGTGAAACTTCAGATTTCAAGTACATCGAGTAAATTAATCGAAACGATTCAAAGGAAAAACTCTCAAGTCAGTGGTAATCTTCAAATACTTCAATTACAAGTCATGTATTTGTTAGCTTGTGTTCATTCTTACCTCCAAGTCAAAGACATTTTCATTCTGCACAGAGATAATCTGACAACATAGAAAAAAAAAAATAAAAATAAATCTGCAGGCTTCAAATTAGAAACAAATCATTGTACTCTTACTAATGACAGAAAACACACTCAGGGTTTTTACGGACCAAGTTACGTAATAAAAGGGTGTTTGATGGAATAATGTAACGAGGCTTGAAGATTGTCCGAAAGATTACAAATTATTCGAGAAATTTTACAAACCTTGGAGGGTATGTTTGAAAGTTTTACAAATACACTCAACAGAACAGTGCTGCAGTCATTTGCAAAAAAAAAACACAGAATAACGGGCTGCCTTGCATGAGTAATCTTTCTTTTACTGATTAGTCGGGTAAAAGTTTTGCCAGAGCACGTGAACAGTGAATGCAATGCATGACTTTCTCACATTTAGCATTATCATTCTCCTCTGTAGATTATCAGCTGTCCAGTAGATGTACCACGTGACTTGATGTCGACCAAAGTCTAAGTATTGCACTGCAACTTGTACAAATGAAAGCTACCGCAAGCAAAAAGCAGAAAGATAGCTCTGCACCTTTTCAAAAGAATACTTTACCTCAGGATAATAAGAGTGGGCATTAAGATCAACAACTGACAGGTCATTCTGCCTGCAATAAAACAATAGAGAAGAATGTTAGGGCCTCCACAGACTAGAGAGATAGTTGTCGACTTGAGAGCGAGTATTTCGACTTGAGAGCGCTTCTTCATTTATTGACAACTATTTAGTTTTCGATCATAAAAAGTTGTCGATAACACAAAAGCCAGTGTGTGAAGCTAGTTGTCGATAACTAAGGGCCTTAGTTATCGATACCTAGCTTAACACACTGGCTTTTTTGTTATTGACAACTTTTTATGATCTACAACTAAATAGTTGTCGACAACTATCTCTCTAGTCTGTGGAGGCCCTTAGTCCATCTGTTATGTTGCTGCTTCAAAAATAACTACCTTTTAATTTCCTATAAATGTGTTATAAATTGTTTTCAATTTTACCAAGCTGAAAGTTTTAAAAAATTGCCCACATTTCTACTTTGGTAGCAAAAGAAAAAATTGTCGTACCACAATGAAACCTATAAATGCAATAGAAACTCTATGGTTTGTTGATAATACCATCAAAGACTCACCTGGACTTTAAAACGAGTCCACCTTCCCATAACAGGACCTCTGCTGTTAGACCTACAAAGAAGACGATGGTTAACTTTATGAAATATGTTTACAAAAATGGCCATTTTATACAGAGAGCAAACGTATTGTTTGTAACACTTTTACAGTAACTTGTATTATATTATATGTGTGCCTTTAAATTAAATCGAAAGTGCCACTTACGATCCGAACTTACTACAACATACATTTATATGCACTTACACTTATTATTTATCTGTCATATTTTATGTGTTTAAATGGGCTGAAGAAGATTACGCTATTTTAGGCAATTCTGTGGGATAGAAAGCGGTCTTGAGGCAAAATGACACCATGAAACGGTAAAAACACGAATACAACAATAAGGATACACATGGCTAAAATTACCAGAGGAAACGTCATTAAAGTTTGTTAAATTGATCTGACTACAAGCTCTGTCACATTGTGTTGGAACACCCCATCCCCTCTCAATGTTGACTTCTTTTCGCGCCATGCTTTTCTCACAAGCAACATTGAGAAGGGGGATTCGAAGGGGGCATGGTGGTAAAGTGTTCCAACAAATATGACGGGGCTTGCAGATTACAAACCGATCTAAAAACCTCAAGTTTATTTTCTTCCAGTACCCTGCATTGTCTTAGCTTCATTCTATAGTAGTATATTTGTCATGGCATATTATCACCTACCTCGGATCTTGACATCAGCCAGATTCTTGTGAGAGAGCCTCAAAAGGACATCCACTTCTGACAATGCTGCCTCGACTTTGAGACTAACGGTACTTTCTACGTTCTGACCTGTTTTAGGGTTTCTCTCACTGTCTGGTGCTGCAACACTGTTGTCACTTGATGTGTCTCCAAGACTGAAATATAATATTTTAGTTCTCTTAATTCTACATTTAATAATTATTCGCCGAAAGCGAAGTAAATATTGGTGAATATTCCCCGAGAAGAATTATTTTATAATATACAAATGACAGGGGAAATGTCGAATTTATCCGAGGAAAAAAACGGAAATGTTCCGCCATCTTTTGCCCGAGACCAAAAAATTTGAACTTCACGGTATTTCCAAATAAGGTAGAGAGGTTATACTAGACCATGAGTAGGGAACCAATCAAATTGCTTGCATTATCCTATGGTTAGTATATTATAATTGACATTATCCCTTTCAACTAGTGTGTGTGTGGCCTGCTGTTTATTTTTCAGTATTTTGCAAAGTGACATGTGGGATTATTCTTTCCAAGTGTGGATATGGGTACTCTTAGAAGATTAACTATGAAGCTGAATTTGATGAAAATAAAATAGAGGAACAAAAATTTAAATCTCAGTTCCCAAGTGATATTATAACATCGATGTTTAACCCTATTCTGCCTGGGGGCAGGCAGAAAGTGATTGTCACTAAAATAGACAGTTTTGAATGCTTTACACACTATATAAGTTTCATTCACATAGTATGAATACTTTTCAAGATACAGGTCATTTTACCCAAATTTGGCGTTTTTTGATCAGCTTAATTTTCAGATTTTGGTAGAATTTCGCTTTTTACGAAGGGTTTCTTCCAAAATCTTCACAGTTTTTGCATCCTTATATTTTTGTGAATTTTTTCAATCAAATTTGGTGATTTTTTGACATTTCTGAACAATTTAGAAATTCACGATGGCGGATCCAAGATGGCGGATTTTTTTAAAAGTATGACGTTATTTTGGCGTGATATGGTGTCATAATTGACACGTGATTGTCACTAAAATAGACAGTTTTGGATGCTTTACACACCATACAAGTTTCATTTACATAGCATGAATACTTTTCAAGATACAGGTCGTTTTACCCAAATGAGGTGTTTTTTGATCAGCTTAATTTTCAGTTTTTGTGAGATTTTCGCTTTTAACGATGAAATCCTTCCAAATCTTCACAGTTTTTGCATCCTTATATTTTTGTGATTTTTTAAAATCAAATTTGGTAATTTTCTGACATTTCTGAACAATTTAGAAATCCAAGAAGACGGATCCAAGATGGCGGATTTTTAAAATGAATGACATCATTTTGGCATGATATGACGTCATAATTGACACCTGACTGTCACTAAAATAAACAGTTTGGATGCTTTACACGCCATATAAGTTTCATTTTCATAGCGTGAATACGTTTCGAGATACACAACTGGGGGCACTTTCTGCCCCCCCAGGCTAACGAACTAAAAATAAGCCAGGCAGAATAGGGTTAAGGAATACTATGTTCTTGACAAAACCATGTGCACTTGTATCTCATGTGATAATTATTTGTTAGACTAATGAGGTTTACAGTGTTACCTGGAGATAAGAGCAAGGCCATGCATTTGCAAATCCATCAATGCTTTCTGCAAGCAGTCGATTTTCAGCTTAGAAAATGTGACATTTATTTGCTGTTCTATGGTGCAGAATGTTGATTCAAATTCTGGACATCTGGGATCCACCTTCGAAAACAAATATTATCAACCAGTTCAGAATAAGTAAATGGGTAATTCAACGTCCTAATGAATGAAAGATGAACTGTAAATTTCTATTGGTGGTTTGCAAGTGATATCATCGCCGCCATGTTGGTGGTCATAAACAAAATATTTCTCATTAGCTTCTATTGTTTGTACCACCAACATGGCTGCCGCGTCTTTGTCATTTAAATTTCTCGGGATTGGTTGCAAACCAGCTGAATACTATCTGAAATATCTGACCTCAGTGGGATTTGAGCCACGACCTTTGTAACAGAGTTTCCACTGGTTCGACAACTTACTCACAAGGTCAGAATAAAATATTCATGATACCTAAGTGCACGTATCATTAAAAATGTCGATAATGGAGGTTCTTTAGAAATGGAAATTAAGAGTAATAATGAATGAGCATAGCCATCTAGCTAGTAAGGAAATGGAACTGCACGATTCAAAGAGAAAATAATCACGACTAACAAAACAAAACAGTGAGAATGAGACTAAAAAATACAGTTTTATACCTTAACAAATTGTTGATACCTCAGCGGATAATACTTACAATAAAACACCTAACAAATGTTTAAACTGTTCAATTGAATATTAGAAAACTCACATCTGACACAAATGCTATGCACAACGAGATAATCAAAACTAATAATATTATGTACTTACCAGGCCTAAGTGACAAAATATTTTAACATATTATATTGCAATTACTCATTTAAACGTGATCCGTAGGGAATTATCACAATCTAGGGAAACTCACTCACTGATCCTTCTCATACCACTAGCACAGAGAACTATTACCAGATCAAAGCTTGACGGTCAGCATATTTAAATAAAATCATTCTTAACTTGGCATATTGTTTAATGCTTGACTTAACTCACTCTTTTGTATGCAACGGAGATTAGATCAGAATCCCGCGAAGAAGATAACAATGCTACTGGTGAGCCATCTTCATCTAAACAACAAAAATGCTGAATCAACTAACGTTATAAATACAAGAAATGAAATGTCTTCAAGCTGAAGAAAGTTGACGTTTATGTAATATATCAAACACGAGAGACAGTGTTTCATCAGGATATCCAAACACCGAGAATGGAGTTGAAAATACGACGCGCAGCGGAGTATTTTTGACGAAATTCGAGGTGTTTGGATAGCCGATGAAACACTGTCTTGAGTGTTTGATATATCTTCTCAATCGAAACAAAAACTAAGGAGTAAACGGAGAAATAAAATCGTAAAAATCTATGCTAATTAAGACCGGGTTTCCAAACCTCCGACACGGTTATGATTTCCTTTGTTTTAACTTGATGAATTATTAATGAGTTTGAGAATGTAAGGTAAACTATTTGATTGACATGCATTAACAGCTAGAACCACTGCATATCAGGTTGATGAATACGCGTAACATGATGGATATGATGAATACGTAACACCACATGTACAGTTTAAATAACTGCACATGCTGCTACATGGATATTTTATTAATAATATGACTGAGTAGAAGAAGAAAAACACAATCTATGGATCTATGGAGATTGTACCTTTATTTAGGTAATCAAGCAGCCCAATTGCACCAAGTTTGGCAGATGCATTAAGAATCCATGTTTCCATGGTAACAGTAGCACTCGTGTTGCTTGTCTCAAGAACCAAATATGGCTTACAAACTCCATCGACAACTTTGGGCGAACTAATCTGAACCTACAGACACAATATTGAGCCTTGCATTAGTAACGACAGTACAGCATGTAATATGTCATACACGAGAGAGAGTGTCTCATCCGATTTCCAATCACCGAGAAGAAAGCTGAAGATAGGCGACATGTAGCGAAGTATTTTTGACGAAATTCTAGGTGTTGGAAATCAGATGAAACACTGTCTCGAGTGTTTGATATATCTCAATCGAAACAAAAGCTAAGGAGTAAATGGATAAATAAAATCATAAAAATATCTGCTAGTTTTAAAGACCAAAACCTCTGTCACAAATATGATTCCTTTGTTTAACTTGATTGATTATTATTAAGAGTTTGAGAAGGACATATCCACCGAAAGAAAATAAATCTAGCCCAGCCAAATACAATTTAAAAGAAATATCAATATAGAGAGTGTCGACAATACCTAGTAAAGCGTTGCTTAATACAAAAGCCATGACATGATATATTACATGTAAGACATTCTCTGCGACAAACAAAATTACCTTCAAAGTGAAGGAAATCTCTAAATAATAGTTTTTACCAAAGTAGAAAACACCAAACAGGTATGGCCAAGACTGGCTAAGATTGAGACGGATTACGAACAACAAGCTTGAAACATATAGGCTAAAATGTTCAACATGCACCATCTGTGACGTGCCTTAACTTTACGCTTTAAAAAGGTACACCAACCTTGCCTAAAGTAAAATGGCATTGAACATTTGGTACTTCGTCAATGGATTTGGCATCTGTCCTGTCCAAGGAATCTTCAATACAACCACACAATCATTTTTTGCATTGTTCACAGTAAATTCCTAGGAGTTTTGAACCATTTGATGTTTCGTTACTGAACTATAATTAATACAATGACCTTCTGCATTTAAAACTGATAATTAACCAAAGAGAGGTCATTTTTTCATAATCCTATTTTATGATGGGGTTAGCACGATTTTGAGAAGATCAAAAGTATTATTTCATTGTAGATCTACCAAACCTGTACAAATGACGGGATCCACTTCAAAGTGGGGATGGGTAAACCTCAAGTTTGAGCAACTTTTAAACACTTGTTTTGTTTTAAGTTTGTATTTCTTTTCAGCTTCAATTAATATAAAGACAGCCATATTCAATTAAACATTCACATTGGTACCTTTTAAAAATTGTCTAGTTTGCTTTCTTTCTAGAAAGGTTCCGAGGTTAAACTCTTAAAAGTTCTACGTTTTGAGCACTTCCACTGTCTGTCTTTAGGAAATAAAAATCAATATGGCGGTCCAATGAAGGCAATAACTTTTAACTTTTAAGCTTGGTAGAAACACAATGAGAAACATATTATTCAGTTGGTGACACAAGCTACTTGAAAAAACTAATCCTAGCAGTATGCGAGATTAGTGTGTTACATGTGAACCTAGTTAAATGGCCTAAGTTCCCACGAGTATCCTGTAACTCAGTGGTAGAGTGTCCGACCGGTGTGCGGAAGGTCATAGGTTCGACTCCTGTTAGGAGAGCTTGGAATTATTTTCTCGAGTAGCTTGTGTCACTGACTGAATAATATCTCTCTCAAACATTCACATTATCGAAAACAAATGCAAGAACACCATACCTGTGGTTGGGTCTGCTCGTTTCGTCTCCTCCTCTTGCTGCATCCCATCTGTTGTAGCAACAGGTTGAAGTTCTGTTTAAACAAATATTTAACAATCCAAATTATTTAAATTCTAAGTGCTACGTGGAGCACTGGTAGGTAAAGACAGTATAGTGGGACACTAGATTATTTTGGGATAAAGTGCTAACTGTATTTCTTACAAAATATATGATAAGCTGCAGTAACGCGATACTTGCCATTCTGGCCCTCCAACAAGTTATCATTTAAAACCATCATCAGCATCTGGAAATCATTAATTCCTAAATTTATCTGTGAAATGAAGAAATAACAGCATCTATAAATTAGATAATGAAGATTTTTTTTCTATGCTACCCTAAACAACATAAACTACAGTTACTTACTACAGTACAACCAAGCTTCACATTTACCATCTTTGTATTTATCAATATTATAATTCGGATAGAAAGTATTTTGTCAAGGGTAGAACGGCTTGTCCAAGTACTATTTCTTATTTTAGAAAATAACAACTGAAGGCATTCTATGATAATGGAGTTGGGAAGCACCGGTTACTCCTCACAAGGCTATGGTAAGATTGCAGTCTAAAACAAATTAAATAAATAATAATAATAAAAAAATAAATGCGAATTTCAGTGGAAATCCACAGAGTGGCTCTTCTCTTCCACTGTTTCCAGATCGAATTGGAGTTTAGAAATGTTAGTTTTTGTGGAGGGAGTAAAACCGGAGTACCCGGCAAAAAACTGTCAGAGCAAGGATGAGAACCAACAACAAACTCAACCCACACATGATGCCTGGTCCGAAATTGTGAAGTTGTGGTCGTCATTTTTTGTCAGTAGACGAATTTCATGGTAAAATACTGTGTAAGGTGGAAGATGTAAGGTCCTATATATGATCTCCCAGAAGTGATGCAGAATTATGATGTTGAACGTTAAGAAATTGCTCTTTATGCAATACACACACTTTGCATAAGGCAGGTGCCATACTCACAAGAAGAAACAGGTCACGTGCATACCTTAAACAACGCCAAATGCCCCTCGACTTCAATCAAAGGAAGGTCGCTCTTCTCTGAGTTCAGTCGTCTCTTTACAATCACATTCAACTTAACTGGTTCAATCAGATGCTCACTAAGATGTTTCTCAACTTGAGAATAGCTAAATAATAGAAATAGTCTATAAGCAAAGCAATAATAAATTATCAACCATGCTAGATAGAGCAGTCTTCAAAATTGAGTGCCGAAAGTAATGCAGAATTGCTTGGTTTTGCCTTACTATGGTCTGTGATTGGTTTAAAAAACTCGCGCCACCTACTCAACCAATCAGATGCAAAACCAAAACCAATCGCGACTTGGTCACAAGCGTTTTCCCACACTTGGCGCCGGTTACATGTATTTGCTTCGAGTTCTCATAGGTTTGTTTTGTTGTTAATATTTTTGTGATTGGTCATTGTAATTGCTTTGGTCTTGATTTTACGACACTCATTTACAATTTTTATGGCTGGTTCTTTTCCTTGTTAATCATTTCAACTATTATTTCGTAAAATACATGTATTTAAATCTTGTAACAAAATGCCACCACTACAAAGACAGTTACAAAATGTAAAGTATGACTGACATACCCTGAGAGTTGGAATGAACTTAGTGTCACTTCCATTCGGTCAATCAGGCCATATTGTGATGAGCTGACAATGGAATTACTGATGTGCAACTGACCAAGGTCTGCAATAAGCTTCTCGCTCGATCTTGAATTGCAGGGGATAAGAATTTGTGGAGCATTCACAGAAATGTTTAAACCGATCTTTGCCCCCTGTGTTTGGATGTGTTGAACCTAAAAACAAGCAATGATACAGGGATAACTAGCCAATACAGAGTCTTCGCGTGCTGACAACAAGATAAAGTACTCACTGCAATTGAGAAAGACATTATTCAGTCAGTGACATAAGCTACTTGGAAAAATAATTCCTATGACCTTCTGCACGCGGTCGGACGCTTTACCACTGAGCTACAGGAGACTACTGGGAGCTAGGCCACATAACTACGCAGGTTCAAGCTTTGTCACATTTTCACATGTCACAAAGTTTGTCAAATTTGAACCTGTAGTTCCCACGAGTCTCCTGTAGCTCAGTGGTAGAGCATCCGACTGTTGTGGGGACGTTCATAGGTTTGACTCTTGTTGGGAGAACTCGGAAGTAATTTTCCGAGTAGCTTGTGTCACTGACTGAATATATATATTATTAGATCACTTTCATTGTGTTTCTACCAAGCTTAACATTTACCATCCTTTCTTTCCATATACTTGTTTGAGAACTGACGAGATCACTGCCATCTTGTCGAAGTGAGGGATCCTGCATTTTTCAATTAACCAAAGAGCCAAGCCAGCAAGGGTGTAATCGTCTAACGGGTTCAACCGAGTCAAGAAGGTCAGGCAGATACAGAACAGAGAGAAAGAGAGAGAGCTTCACCAATAGTAGGAATGCGTTCCTCTTGCAAGTTAAACCATGCCAGATAAGTAGGAAACAAACAAAGAGCTATACGACAGACAGCTAGATGAGCAGAGAACAGAATCACAGATTCAACAAGACAGATTAATGGTAGAGAACAGAGCAAAAACCAAAGACGTTCGTAATATAACAGGCACAAGAGCGTCCTGACATTGTGTGCCTAGAAAGAAGTACAATAAGTGATCCTGGACTGGCCCAAATAACTAGTTGTACCAATCACCTTGAATATGATATTTTATAAATATTTCCCATATAGTTAGCAATGCAAGAAAAGAAGACAACTTTAGAAACTTCAGAAACTTAGTGCACAGTTTTGGTATTCTTAATAAGCCACAAGTCAAAGGCTAACTATTCCAAAATGTATTTAGTTGGTTGGTTCCTTTAGAAATGCCTTGTTGGGCCACTCACCCTTCTGCAACTGACTAACTCTTACACTCACCTGATTCAAAACAACTTTCTGTGTTACTTCTTGGGCGTATGCAACATTTTCTGGACTGATGATAGCTTGGAGGAAATTCTGGAAACAGCAACTTTAAGTTACAAAAACCAAATAGATACAATTTTGTTGTAAGCAAGATTTCTAAAATCATTTTGCAGAGTGACTACAATCTGCGTCACAATTAGTTGGGACACTTTCATCCACATATCCATGTCCCCACCACCACACCACCCCCCCCCCCCCCCCCCTCTCTCCCCACCTCCTCAATGTTGAGTAAAACACTTTGCGATGTCTGAAGTGGTTCATATCAATATTGAGAGAGGGAACAGGGAAAGTGTCCCAACAATTGAGACATGGATTGTGGAATGTGACAAGCCCACATTCTGGTAGCAAGGGAACAGTGTGTTACATGCCAGCTAGCAGACCTTATGTTTTACAATTCATCAAATATAACACAATGATATTAAGATTACACACACCTGAAGATGAGCCACGAAGTAGCCAAGGAAGACAAATCGAAGCTTTCCAAGTTTTACATTGACTGAGAAATCCAGAGCCGATGGATCCTGATCAGCAATTGCACCTTGCAAAGCCTTGTTAAAGATTGTGATCTTGAGGCAAAGTAAAAAGTGAGTACGACATTAAAGTTTATATATTAATAGTAACAATATTTTTTAATTTATTCTTCATGTTGGGATGATGATGGTGTTCATCCATCGGTTGTCGATAAGGACCAAAACATCGTGTAAACAGTTGACTAGTTCCTGTGTCCGAAGATGACTATAGAGGCCAATCTGGGCACAAACGTAACGGCCACACGTAGGGCACATGTGGCCTGTTGCTGTTGCTGAGGCACTACGTGACTCATTACGTAATGCTTCTGCTGTCCTGATCTGCGCAAGGCGTTCCCAGGACACAATGTCAATGCCCAGGTTTTTCAAAGACACTTTCAGGCAATTTTTGTACCGCTTCTTCTATACTGCTCGTGTTCAAATTGGGATACACAACAATGTTTGAATACCAACTCACCTTGCAGTCAAAAACTGTGTTATCCGCCAAATCTAAAATCTTTTAAAGCAAAAAGAAAGTTAAGCATATAAATTACATTCTAATTCTGCAATACTGTGGTCACAACCCTGCTGCACCAACTTCAAACGTGCCGGAACTAACTGTCAGAAATTAAAATTACAATAAGATCAAGCTTCCTTTTTATGAGTATTATCTGATGCAAAGCAAACAACACCAATGACTGTGTTCTTACTTGAGGATATAACGTTCCTTCTGTAAGATCTTCAATACCTAAGTCTTTCAACCTGACAGAATAAAAAATAGATATTACTCAAAGGGCAACAACATCCTGGTTTGTGTTTGTGTGACATCAAATGTATCATAAAGTTAAACCTTTCTGCAATGGCCACCATGGCTAGGAACAAAATTAACTGGTTATTATAGGGAGGTTCGAATCGGCGCACAGTCGAGATGAAAAAATCTGGTCGTTGTAGAGAGATGACCGTTAGTGGTGGTTTAACAAACTATACTGTTTGATTTGAATGTCACTCACTAGGGATCCATCCACAGACTCGGTGACAGTTAGAACCGCTTTGTACAGCATAATAAACACTACCACATGAACGTTCCACTCAATAGCATTCATTTAAATGGTCACACACTAGGGTTTCACCCACAGACTTGAACGTTGGAGGCATATGACATGACTCAACGTTTTACTCTAGGCTGGTAAGGGTTTATTTTCATATTTCTATCTGTACTTACTTGGTTGTAATGTTTGTCTCAGCAGTAAACACATCTATCTTGACATCAAGACCTACAAGTCAATAAACACAATCATTAGTACAACTATAACACATCTCAAACTGAAATAGAAACATCTGTGGTTAAGTTTTAAAAAACATTGATTACGTAAAACAGAAAGACTGACCTTTCACATTCACCTTTCCAACATGGCGATTCATCGAACTAAGAATGACAGTCACTTCTTCTACTTGTGCAACGATCTTGAAGTTGACCACGTCAGAATCACTATGTGATGTCTCTTCTGCTCTTTTACTTCTACCTAGCACTGATTATAGACAATAACATATAACAAGTGTAATTAGAAGCCAGCTTTTTTCTTCATCCCAACATTTAAAAAGATAAAGAAGATGTCTGAACATGTTTTCTTCAACAACAACAAATTCATTTTGTGCGCTGGCAAGCAAAATCATCAATCAAAATACAATGAAATACCGCTCCAAACGTACAAAAAGGGAATCCCTATCCAGGTACATCAATTTATACTTGTTCCCTCGACTATGCTAGAGAATCTTTGCTAAATGTAATAACCATTTCGAAGGGTATTTTACCAATATAATAGCAGGGTCTTTGAAAAGTAAATTTGATATTGTAGTCAAGACCGATGACAACATCACACTACCTTTAGTAGCAACAGAGCTGTCAGGGTGATCCTCTTCAGTAATTGTCTCCAGAAATCTCTGGGGGACTGTTGCCCACTCAGGTTCACTACCAGTGCTAAGTGAGTAAGCATCAATCAAGATATCATAAAACAACAACTCGACTAATGTTCCCGAAATTACTAAAGATGTCTGATTTATTTTAAGAACACTGCACTAATATAGCATATCTTACAAAGGATAGTCGAATAGGCTTCAACGTACCCTTGAAAAGCATGTATGCACGTATTATGTATTACAGGCACAATCTTAAGCAAATGTTGTTGCTATCGAGATTCGTGGAATCATAAACGTTTAAAAGTATCTTACTAAGTAGGCAATACAAAAAAATCATTTGCTGTCCATGATAAACCCTTACAAGTACTGCAGAACCTAAAATGCTCTTACAAGCTTGAGACCTAGGGTTGGTTACCTTTGAAAAAGACTGAGAACAAACATTTGAAAACTTGCTATAGCCTCTTGTTTTGCTGTCAATTTCAAAGAGCTGAACCTCATTTCTAGCAGCTGCTCAGTGGACTGAAACTTTCCTTTAAACTCTGGTCCAGTGGGATCAGCCTAAAAGATCCAAACAAACAAAAACAATAATTCATGTCGAGTAAATACGACTTAGGATTTTAACACATTTATGTACAATTGCCATGAAGTACTGGAGCAGTAAACAACCGTGTTTTTGGTGAAAATACAATTATTCATCAAGACAGATCTAGAACAGGTCCAAGAGTATTATAGGCAGTTTCTGAGAAATATACACAAATAAATCCCAAGAAACGTACCAGAAAAGGGACACAGTGAATTTCCACGAGTGCACATTTACAACACGTTGGTGAAATTTTCCAATAGAGGACTATAGGAAAGTATTAAAGCATGCACTTATTGCTCTTTAGAATTTACCTTGGTGTAATTGACAGTAATCCAATCATCTGTAGCAGAGGACTTCAGTACACAAAGGTTCGAGCCATCAATGTCTGTATTCCAAGGAACAAGGAGAGTGAAAATGAATTAAGAAATTATTTGGCTGTTCTTTTGTATTGTGGTGGTATGAGACAGGAATTGTAAAAAATTATTGTCACCACAACGAACGTGATTACTGAAACATTTGATAAATGAAATTCAACACAATACAAAGTTTTAACCAAAATGATTCGTTGTTTTAAATGAAAAGATTTCGATTTAAATATTCTTGATTAAAAAGAATAAAAAGTTCCGCTTGCCTTGTGAAATTTGGCAAGGATACAGAATTTAAGAGCGAATGTCTGTAAATATCAAGTATTGGTCGGGAAGTTGAAAAATCGATTTCTCTAATTTTTTGCTCATAAAGAACTATTCTTTTGTTACATTTTTGAAATTCCAATGTAATTACAAAATGTTTAGATTGGGGAGGTCAAATTGTCCGAATTCACGACTTTGACTGAAAATCTTGAAAATAACATATTTCCAACATGAAATTATGAAAATTGAAGATTTTGCATTGATAGACTTCAAAATTAACGAATTGCCTTTGTGAAAATTTGAACTGAAAGTTTTTTTTTTATAATTTGATATATCAAATTTGGAAAATTCACAATTTAGATTGAAAATCGTGAAAATAAGTGTCATATCAAATTAAAATTTTGGACTTTAAAAATCATAAACTGACTTTACGATTATTCAATATAGGCAGATGAAACTGTAACAATGAAAGATTTGGTACATCAATTTTTGAAAATGCATTACTTCGACTGAAAATCAGAATTTGTTATTGATATTTTGAAGCAAACTCAATGAAATACCTTTCCAGTGGTTATCAAGGATCTGAATAAATCCAAGTTTAACTTGAGCATGAATGTCCCACGAATGAACAACCAAATCTGTAACAACATCTCTTATCTCTAGAATCAGATATGGAGCATCTGTTGCAGTTTGTTTGTATGCCTTGTCCACTGTGATAAGAAGCTGAAAAAGTTAAATAAATTGCACATATCAATAATAAAAATAATATTTAATCATTTTATTCTTCTTTCAGATTTAATACTTAAAATCGTTACTATGGAATACATTTTGGGAAGATGGAGCTAATTCAACTTTAATACAAGATATTGACATTTTACAGAACAAAGCCGCTAGAATCATGAACTTTTGCAGAAACCTCTTTGTTTGAAAAAGAGTTCAGCACCATATGATTTTCAGCTAAAAGTCTCGACTCAACAATCTCTTCGCCCATTGTTTAATTTGTAAATTACTTTATGACGACGTAGTTTCATCAATAAATACCCATAAATGTTGTTATCCAACAGATTCTCCGATTATTTAAATCAAATCAATGAGACATACTTAATTTGTACTCAACCGTTTTCTACCATGACTGCAGAACACTTTTTTGTGACATTTCTGGCTACAACAAATTAAGTTATTCAGTAAAGATTGACGAAATGTTCTAGTATAATTATGTACCTTCTCAATGGTAAACTTCCCTGCTAATTTGATCTTGTCTACTTCGTGGGTTTTGTCATCTTCAGAACTGTAAAAATCCAAATACAATGCATGCATTACAAAAGAACAATACTGTAATATTGCAAAACGTGTTTCCTTTTGTTATGCATGGAGCTCAAAATACATAATAATGAATTATGCATATGCATGAAGTAAACAGCAAAATGTAAGCCAGAATACAGTTCCTTTCATCTTAAAGATGTCAAACTCGTGAAGTGAAGCTGATTGGTGTAACATGCATGCAAAGTCTATGCAAAGCTACCCAAATTTATCCCACACATTGATCAATAAAAACATTCAGTAGGTTTGGTCTTGTCAGTAATGTACCTAATATTAAAAATATAAGAGAAACATGCTAAGTAATTTTGCATCATTTAGCTGCGTTTCTAGCAGGAAAAGTTAAGGCAACATTATCCTCTTAAAATTCATTTCCTTGTCAGCAATAGCGACCCAGGCCACATACCTTTCATCCAGAAGATTCTCTTCTGTGTCATACCAAACATCTTCATCTAGAATAAAGGAATGATGAAATATTTCAAATAGGTATGTGACCTTTGGCAGAAACGCTATCAACAACAAACATTTATGAAATAAACAAGATACTACGCGCGTTCTTTACAGTTGTTGCATCTTCACATGTTTTCGATTTTTTTTTAATCCAATTTGGAGATTTTCTGACATTTCTGAAAAATCTTAAAATCCAAGATGGCGGATCCAAGATGGCGGCGTTTTAATGTATGATGTCATTTTGACGTGATATGATGTCATAGATGACAAGTGACTGTCACTAAAATAAACATTTTTGGATGCTTTACACAATATAAGTTTCATTTTCATAGCGTGAGATAAGGTCGTTTTACCCAAATTTGGTGTTGTTTCAGATTACTTCATGAGATTTTTGCTTTTTACGTAGAGATCCCTCCAAAATATTTACAGTTTTTGCATCCTTATATTTTTGTCAATCAAATTTGAAGATTTTCTGACATTTCTGAACAATATTGAAATCCAAGATGACACGCCACTATCCAAAAGGCGGATTTTTTAAATGTATGACGTCATTTTGGCGTGATATAACGTTATAATTCACGCGTGACTGTCACAAAAGTGTATGCTTTAATTACCATATCTCTCATAGATGGACAACTCTCACAGCGAAATGTCTATTGCTACATATATAAAACATGAGAGACCGTGTTTCATCCGATTTCCAAACACGCAGAGTATTTTGACGAAATTCGAGGTGTTTGGAAATCGAATGAAACACGATGTCGATATATCCTCAATCGAAACAAGAACTAAGGAGAAAATGGAGAAATAAAATCATAACAAATATATATGCTAATTAAGACTAGGTATCCTCCAGTTTACGATTTCCTTTATAACTTGATGAATTATTAAATAAATTTATATCACACTCCTACCTACCTTCTCTGCTATGTAACCGTGCAACCATTACATTATTACATATGGCTTGGAGATCGCTTGCCTCCTCTAAAGAAAGAGTGGAGGAGCTATGCTTCCATTCATGCTGGTGAGAAAATATGAATAAGTGATAAATTGTGCTCCAATTACGTGTTAACTAGTTGTAATTTTTGGGCGTTTTATACCAGTTGAACATCTTCTGGTATTGGAGTATTAGTAGTTTCCGTATTGCTGCTTCCCAACATGGGTTCCCTCCCAGCGTTTTTGTCAGGTTCTCATCTATACACTTACGTCGAGCAAGTCACAGATAACACAAAGGCCCTGGCCAGACATAAGCACCAGACTTTGGATCTGGAATCTGATGCACTGCACCATTAGGCCACTGCGTCTCTGACAGATATCTTGGTAATGGTAATAAATGAAACATCAGCATTATACAAAGACCATACTTACCCAATAACAAAGTTTATGTTGGGCTAGTTGAAAGTTCTCGAACTCTGTAATTCTGAAGGTAAAACTCAATAAAGGACTAAGTTACTCTACCTTGGAAAGGACATCTGCCTTCTTTTCTTCCAATAAGGAAGGTTGTTGCACTCCAAACGGAAAGTGATCTAAAAACTTTAAAACCATTATTATTAGTTAAAAAGGAAATTGAAACATTTACTGCTCAAAGATGATTGGATTTTAAAAAGCTCTCATACCTTCATCAGCATCTTGTATTTTTCATCGGATAATTTGAGATGCAGAGATGGGAGAACAGATGATACTTTAAATCTAATTGACAAACAAAAGTACAAACAAGACTCAAGAAGGCTTGAAACCTTGCTTCAAACGATGCAGTGAAAACTTACAACATTTACAGATGTGGCAAGAGTTACCACCCAGCCATACAAAGGACTGTAAATTACACGGTTTTCAAAAGGAAATATTTCGTTCAATAGTACTTATTTTATATTTGCTTCATTTAATAAATAGCACAGTCGCTATCAACTTATGATATCTATAGGGTTGTCAGACTAAATTTAATTTTCAGTAAATGTATGTAAATGAGGGATAAAAGAAAGACGACGTAAAACAAAGGTCGCCCTACATGTTACAAAATAGTGGATTTGCGCATAACAAATATGGGTTATTGGCCAAGCGTGTGGTGAAGATGGCGTGATATTGGCCAAGTTCTTTTTTGCATGTTTATAGACCGAGACAAAGTCGAGGTCCATAAACACGCAAAAAAAACGAGGCCAATATTTTTCTTCGTGAAAATTATGAACGAAAAGCTTTTTGAGCCGGCGTCAGTAAAAGTTTTCTTGCTGGAACACAGCGGGCCATCCCGAGCGGTCAAGATGACTCCATCTTGACCACGTGAGTAGCCAATCAGAGCACAGGATTTATTTCATCTTGCCCACTCATAGAGCCATCCATATAATAAGAGGCAGTTAATACTCACTCTGGCAGTTCAGAGTTGTCAGAAATTATGCTTTTCTGTAACTGGATTGTTAAGGCTGTTGATGGCAGTATGTGGTAAGGTGAAGTTGAAATGCTCTGCGCTGACTCCCACTTCAAACCTTTGAAAACAAGTTATTTCATAGAAAAATGCATATGAAAAGAAAAACAAATTAAAATTAAATACATGGTCATTTAAACAAAAATCTCGTCTTAAAACTGGTTACTAATAGATTAATACTAATCTGCATGGGTTGAATTTTTTTTCTGTCAAGATTAATCTACCTGAGAGAAGCTGCTATTAAGTCTGTCTGTCTGCTGGTCAGTCAGTCAGTCGGTCGGTTAGTCTGTTGGTCTGTGTCTGTCTTAAACGGAGAAATAACTTTAACAATGTGGCAATTACTTACCCTTGTCAAAAATCATAACTTGAACATCGTCCAGAGTCACTTCAAACTTGTCATAGAACAGTTCCTCTAACTCATGATCAGAAGCTTTCTGAAAAAAGAAAAACTGTCTGTGTAAAACAAACTAGTTAGATTTCACTGAAATCAAAACGAGGTAATATTCTGTCTTAGCACCTTTTACATTCCTTTTCCATGGAAACACACTGAGTGAAATCACTTCACAGATCTCTAAAGGAGATGTGATTTTTACCAAAAGCGTATTTGAAGAACTTTGATTTTCTTGAATCAGTAAAGCTTATTATTATTATTAGTTTTATTTTTTATATATATTTTAAATTAAATCAATGACTGACTTTGCTTGATACATACTCTAACACTTGTGTCCCGAGAAGTGTCCCGAGAAGCCAAATTACTCATCACTTTAAGATGTCCCAAGTCAACCGCCAAAACACTCCCATCCCTTAAAGTGAAACAAAATAGAACACACAAAAACGTATCATAAATCGATACGGTACGGATACCTTAAATGCTACGTACAGCGCCTACAGGAAGTGTCCGTTAGCGGAGTTTTGTTTCCTGTACAATTAATACTGACAGAAGTTTGAAACGTTTTTTTCTGTCATAAGCTGAAAAATGAGCTGCATTAGTATGAGTTTAAAATGCGTGTTTTATCAAATTGAAGTATAATTCCTAGAACGCTGTTACAACGTATGCTGATTTGCAGTCAATTGAGTTAATTGTGGCTGGCATTGTTCCGTTTTGATCTGATGGTGAATCTGTTGATCATCTGTCAGGATTAGATAAACTCCATTATGGTTTCATTATGCTAACCTTTAGTCAATGAACTTTGGAAAGCAAGGTCACGTATAAACACAAAACCATTTTAAACCACGTTTAACTAAACAGCTTTTAAAAACGTTTAAGCTTTCTGAAAGGAGTGGTACACTCATTGATTATTATAAAGTACCTTTGCAAAGTTCCATATTCAGGAATCACAACAAATGGCGACCTCACATCCACATCAAGATAAGTAACCTTTAGGGAGAAAATTGGTTGCAAACACACGTTTGTTCCAATATTCACATGCAATACAGAAAAAAACTATGATCCGTTAGTTTGCTGTAACTCATTAGTTTGGGAAGAAAATATTTTACTGTATACACCTGTATGTAATCCAACATTCCATTAAAGGAGTGGCATCACTGTTTACACATCTTGAAAAAATTAGCCAAAATGTTTCCAAGTTTGCCATTCAATCCGTCTTAATCGTCTCCATCCTTAAAGGGACACTGTCCCGGCGTATTAGCTCAAACTGTTATAAATGCATGAAATGGTCCCTAAATCTATGGAATAAGAACTTAATAAACTCTAACTAAATGATAAAAAGCAATTTCTTCAAGAAATTCCATACTGCAACAAAATTTTTGCAAAATTTCAAAGATTTCCGAGCCAAATTTGAAACTTTGAAAACTGACATCCTAACGTTTTTCAAAAATCAATATTGCAATCCATTTCCATCCTCGCTGTCGTTTGTCATCCTCGCTTCCTAATGGGTTCCTGTCATTTGTCGAGTGCTATTCTACAGAATTAAAACCATTATTGTTCAACTTTCTATGAGCTAGATATGTTTCTGAGCTTCCCCAAATCATGCTAAAATCAGGACAGTGTCCCTTTAACTATCAACGTTCATTTTTAGTTGCTTATAACATTTTTGTTGTTTTTCTACCTTAGAACACTATTATCTTGAAGTTTCCTTCAATTTGAAACTATTTTTTACGTCACAATGGTGACCTTATATATATCGTAACATAGCAACCTTTAATAACTTTTCAATACTTATAAGATAAGATAAGATAAGATAAGATATTTTATTTACCCACACTCAGGAGCTAAAAGAAGCTCGTTCAAACGTGAACGTGAAATTATAAATAAGTAAAATGGTATATTAATTTCATACATTAAATATAAAATATAAAATATCGGTTTATCATTCCGTTAAACTGAGGAAATCAGTAGCGTGTTTCATATCTTACCTCATGGTGAGTGATTGCATACTCTAAACCTGCTCTGGTCCACATTTTCAGTTCCTGGAGCTTGTTCGCTGCTGCAACCTCAAGCCTAAATTCACATGTTATTGACACAGAGGAAATTATAAGCACTACTTCACTGCCCAACAGAGCTACCCATTTCCAAAATCTATTTATAACTGGGTTTTTGTTGACCATAAATATTATGGAAACTGAAAACAAGAGAGGTTGATGTTAATACGTTAAGAAACCATGAATCTGCTGATACGATTATGAAGATTATGATACACTACAAAGCTCGAATACGTACGGTTATTCCATGAAGATAAAAGGAAAAATGCATTGCTCATGTCTTCAATACAAAACAATTGACCAATTTAATTTGACCAATATATAGCGAGATACCTAATAGAGGCGATGATAGAATTTTATTCTACTAAATTCCTTACTATACATATTTAGAGAACAGTTTAATTGCATAAACTATATATGGAACACGTCCCACATTAATCACAGTTTTGAGCAAAGAACAGATTAAGACAATGTTCTACTTATGAACAATGTATGTACCTGAGCAGAAAAACTAATGCATTCACTTACTCTTGAAGCTTGGTGTTTTCTGGCATGTAGAAGAATGCAACAATTTTATCGATGGTGTGCTGTTAGGAAGGATACAAAATGGATGATAAGTGTCACAGCCTATGCCAGGCAGTACGGACATGTTTTTTGACTACGCCAGCAACGGCAAATATTGTCACATTCCAAATCTGATGTAAACCAACAAAAGCTATTATTTCAGGGGTAGTCTACATTAGACTTGGCTCATATAAGAAGTTTGAGACAAAGAACTACAAAACCAGTGCGGAAATGGAGAAATCTGTGCACGTTGTACAAATACAAAACGATAGCAGACATATATTTCAATGCATCTCCTAGTATAGCTTTTTAGCTGATTTAGGAGTAACTGATTAAAGATTAAAGATAACTTACTGAATCATAAATTGCCTCAATGGGCTCCACCTTCAAGGATACTGCATAGTCTGCCGCCAGTTCTAGAGGCTTGGTTTCCAATGTACACTGTACCAAAGCTATACCTTGCCCTAAATTCAAGCCAAACAAAATATGAACAGTCGCTCATTTGAAACAAAGAGCGTACTTGCCAGAAAAAGTGTCCACGCCGATTTCAAATTTAAGTTTCTTCGAGCAATTATGCAATATGTAACTCCAGGCGATACTTTTGTGACTTTTCCTAAAAGTCAAGGTTTCGTTCGCATGGCCTGAAATTTCTATGTAAACCATGTTTTCGCAGGCATCTCTTGCCAAATTTGGAATTCTTCTGGTTTTATTTTCGGTTTCAATAAGATTTTGTTCTACCACGTGTTTACAGTTTTGGCATACTTATATTTTTAATGAACTTTAAATTAATTTAGGCGATTTTCTGACATTAGAAAAAATCCAAGATGGCGGATTTTGGAATTTTCGACGTACAGCTGTATCATTTTCTCCCGATATGACGTCATAATCAACACAACACCATGAAACTAACCATTGTTGGATATGTTACACACCATACAACCTTCATCATTATAGCTAAAATACTATTGAATATATAGAAGGAGCACTTTCTGCCAACCCCCCGCTCACTCTCACCATGCTACGAACTCCAAGCCCTTGAGATACGGTCTAAATAAACCAACTGAAGGAAGGAAGATTCAACCAGTTCACAGTCCGTTTCATACTTCGCTATTTAATTTTCATGAACGTGCAATACACTCACTGTCAACAGAAGTCTTGGATGAAACAAGACACAGCTTGTTTACTTTGTCCTCCTCTGAAGAGCCAAGCATCTTGAATCTGTTAATCTTGGCATGAAACCTATTTACCAAATCACAAGGATAGTAAAGGAGAGTTAGGCATTGCTTAATTTTTTCTATATCTATTTTCTATTTTATATTATTTTATTCCATTGCATGTCATTGAGGAACATTTCTTCAGTATTTATTATACTTTTGAGCAAGTACCCAGTGACTTAATGTTCCTTTGCCCATGCCAAATTTTTTCCCGAAAGATGTTGGTGATGTCCCCGAGATTGGCGAGATCAATCTCAACAAGTGTATCAAGATTTAAAATAGCGTGGCAGAGATTTATCCGAAATTGGCGAGATCTCGGCAAGATTCTCTCGATTTTAATTTATCTCAATTTCCGAAATGCTTTCAAAATCTCAGCAAGTGTACCGAGATCTTACCAAGAATTAAGAATTATCTTACCAAGAATTATCCAGTTCTCACCAAGGTGTAATGAGGTCTTCGTCAAGATTTAGGAAGAGACAGAGATTGGACGAGATCTCAGTGAGATGAACGAGATGTTTGCAAGACAGCCAAGATCTCACTAATTAAAAATAATTTCTGAAAACTTGTCTTTAATAGTTTTAATGTCACTTGTCTCACAATTCTGATGCACACTTGCACAAGCAGTGTTATACTAGCTAAGCATTATGCTCCAAAAACATTGTAAGGTATTATTTATTAATTTCACGTTCATGTTTGAACAAGCTTATTCTAGCTCCTGAGTGAGATGTGGTTAACGACACATTGGGCAACTAATGTGTCGCAAAAACAAGATGCTTAGTGTAACAGTGCTTTCAAACAACTCATTCAGCTTGCTCACCGAAACGCCCCCTGAGCTGGTCTGTGTTCTAAAGTTGCCTCAAATCCCTCTGTGTCAAGCTGAGCTATTTCACTGAAAGATAATGTTACACGTTGAAGATAATGAGACAAAATGTAATTTAATTTTAACCTAATTATTGAGCTCTGATGCAGCAATGTTGGACATTAAACAAGGCAAGGATGTGACCCACCTGTTTGTTGTGTCACAAAGTACGAGAGTACATCTGTCAAGGTTGAATGTTATTCTTGACTTTATGAACTGTGATGAATCAAAAAGAATTGAAAATTAAGACATAAAAAAAGACAATCGATCAATTGATAAAACAAAAACAGCATGTTACAAAAAAAAACCTGTCGGTACCAGGCTGGCTGGAAATGTTAATTGATTTCCGCACATTTATCGTATTGTTAATACTGTGAAGTGGGTAAGATAATATGATCCTATAGTTGACGAATTCCTTTATTCTCATCACCTGTCTGCTTGAGATTTTATTGACAATATAAACATTATAAACTTTATTTTCTGACTAATCAGGAAAAGGTAGCATTCAGTGTTGGCGACCAAAATGATGATGATGATGATGATGATGATGATGATGATGATGATGATGATGAGGATGAGGAGGAGGAGGAGGAGGAGGGAGGAGGAGGAGGAGGAGGAGGAGGAGGAGGAGGAGGAGAACAAGAAGAGCAACAAGAACAAGAACGAAGAGCAAGAAGAAAAAGAACAACAACAACAACAACAACAAGAAGAACAAGAAGAACAAGAAGAGCAAGAACAAGAACAAGACGAGCAAGAAGAACAAGAGAGAGAAGAACAAAAAACAAGAGCAAGAGCAAGAACAACAACAACAACAAGAAGAGCAAGAAGAGCAAGAAGAACAAGAAGAGCAACAAGAACAAGAAGAGCAAGAAGAACAAGAACAATAAGAACAAAAAGAACAAGAGCAACAAGAACAAGAAGAGCAAGAAGAGCAAGAAGAACAACAACAACAACAAGAGCATGAAGAACAAGAAGAACAAGAAGAGCGAGAAGAGCAAGAACAAGAAGAGCAAGAAGAACGAGAGAGAAGAACAAAAATCAAGAGCAAGAAGAAGAACAACAAGAACAAGAACAAGAACAAGAAGAACAAGAAGAGCAAGAAGAACATGAAGAGCAACAAGAACAAGAAGAGCAAGAAGAACAAGAAGAACAATAAGAACAAAAACAATAAGAACAATAAGAACAAAAGAACAAGAACAACAAGAACAAGAAGAAGAGCAAGAAGAACAAGAAGAGCAAGAACAAGAACAAGAAAAGCAAGAAGAACAAGAGAGAGAAGAACAAAAAACAAGAGCAACAACAACAACAACAACAAACAACAACAACAACAAGAAAAACAAGAAGAGCAAGAAGAACAAGAAGAACAAGACGAACAAGAAAAGCGAGAAGAACAAGAAGAAACAACAAGAAGAGCAAGAACAAGGACAAGGACGAAGAAGACGAGGGTGAAGACGAAGAATGTGAACATTTATCAGAAGAAACTAAACAGTTCAACTATGTTTCTCTCACCTCAGTAGGATATTTCACTCGTACACTTTCATTGTAGTCAATAGCTTTATATAGCTTATCTTTCTCTTCAACGGGAAGTGCTGCAACTGACAGTTTTGACCAAATGTCTTCTGTGAAAAGTAGCAAGACAATTAAAAAAACCTCAATGATACAAAAAGTTCAAATATATCTTCCCAAAAATTATTAGAACATGAGTCGTTCAATGACACAAATCCATTAACAAGTGGGGATGACTAACAATGCTAAGGGTGGAAATGGATTACAATTAAGACAATTTGGACAGCTTGAAAACGCGAGATTTAAAATGTTCGTGTTTGCAAATTTTCATCAAATTGTTTTTTTACACAAATACTCCTAAAACAAGTTATTTTCTATTTTTAGTAAGAGTGGAACCTTCACTTGTGATGCACAGTTACCCATACCGAGTAGCTACGTAAGTGTATCAGAATACATTCACCCACCTTGTTCCTTTCTACTTATGATTCCCTCATAGTCAGTGGAACTTCCTGCCCCAAAACCAAGCCACGTCCACCAGGGGTTTGACTTCTGTTGTTTGCTTGGATCGAACCTTTGGCTGGGAGGAACCTGATCAAAATTGGCAATGTTACGTTTTACAAATTTTAACAAAATCAATCGTAACAGCAGCAGGAATTAGAATTATTTATTTGGAGATATATAGAAATTATATTAAAAAACTAGTCAGAGTGAATTATCAATCAATATATAATCTAAAGTGCACCTACTTCTAATTCTGCGTGTCTTCTTGCAATTAAAATACTTGGAATATCAAGTTTATCCTCCAGTGACTGAAAGAGAGGAATCAAAATACAAAATTAATCAACAATAAATTTTAAGAAATCACACTTTCTACTGGAGTAAAAATGTAAGATATTTCCTTATACCTGGATGCTGGTTAACACATATGACTCCTCGTCTTCAATTAAACCCTTCAACTTTCTCTTCCAAAGCTCTTTGTACAAATTATATTTTCTCCTTCAAAGAGAATGAAATACAAATTTAAGAAATAGAAAACCTGCACAAGTGTTTATATACACAGCCGTGTGTGATTGGAAAAATTCAAAAGCTTTTAATTTTGTTAACCTTGGCTGCAGGGAAATGTTACACAGGACACTAAATCTTATCCCGTCTAATCAATGTTGTTTAACATTGAAGCCTGTCATTTACCACACTGAATGGAGTAGGGGCGTTTAAAAGCAACACGTCATCATAGTCAATGGAAAAAACGATTTTGTATGGATTGTAGCTACTCACTAACCCAATGCTACCTAACGAAAATTTCATAATATGTACTCTATAATGACAATTGTGTACTTGACAATTTTTGTGGCACTAGAAGTGGGTTCACCTGTTTTGGCTCCTTATTATGTATACTATCACGTTAACATTGACAGATCAAGGTAGGATGGCATGAACAACTATAAGCTTTTGTTTAAGTACCTATGTTCCTTTATACGACTCCAGGACCAACATCTGATTTTCTCCTCACAAATTGATGTGTATGCATATTTCCACCTGCAAATTTAAAGTTTATTAAATGTTCATTAGAAAAAATACAAAATATATAAGGGATTCTTGGATTTGCTTGCAGATGTAACCTTCATAGTCAACTTCAATTTGGATTCATTTCAGTTACTGAATAAATTAAGATTCAAGTTAACTCTAAATGTATTAATATGTTCTCAGAGGAATTTATTCCATTGGGCCCATCACATACGTAGGCATTATACCTGACCATTCCATGGAAGTGTTGTTTAATTCAGCTGTTCCTCTGACATGATGAAATTAAAAATTATGTTTTAACAGCTACTAAACAGTTGCCATGGTTTCTACTTATGTCACAACAGCTTGCCTCGACATCATGACAATAAAAATTCCCCTAACAAATGGACAGGTTATTGATATCTTAAGGCAACTTAATATTAATAGCTATCATTCTCTCTTCAGAAGAGGATTTGCAAGATAACATAATTTGACTACAACTGCCAGAATCGTTCAGTGTTTCTTTACCTCGTGTAAATAAGGGTAATTAACCGTCATGTGAACCCCACTGGGATTTCAAGATGTAGTCAAATGATGACATCATACAAGTATGCTCTTACAGAGGATAATAATCATGTGCAAGTATACCATGCTACTGGGTCCACTCTAACTGGTAATGTCGGCTGATATTTCTGGTACGTTTGATTAATGGCCATCAACTCAAATGACTCGATCAAGTTCATCACATTGTGAAACTGCAAAGAGAGAAATATCAAATCAACTTGTCAAGGTAACTTGATTTGAGAAAATGCAATGTACTTACATACATCATAGTGGAGGGCCACTAGCTCGTCAGTTGAATTACTGTTATGTGTCACCCTCCCCAAATAAAGTTGATTATTATTATTATTATAGTACTTTACTCTAAAACGAACAGTTGTAAGACTATTCCTGCAACACATTTTATTCAAATCGAACAAATCGCCTCTCAGTTGTAGCTCTTTTAAAGTGTCCCCTTCAAGCGAAAAATATGTTTTTTATAAAACAGCGCTTATGCTGTCAATCAAAAGAAGCTTTTACTTCCTGACCAGTGGAACGAGGCCTACCCCGATTTCTCGGAAAATATTCACTCCTTTTCAATACTTTTTTGTTTTGTTTGAAAGATCACAGTCAAAAGTTTATTTTAATGTTAAAAAAATGGAAATCAAACATTTTCGACCCTGAACGTAAACTGTAATCTTATGTATTTGTGAGATGGAATGGGAAACAATGCACACAAACAATGTGACCAGACTTAACTAGGTTCAGCTTAATTGCTAGCATATAGTAGGCTGGGTAAAATAGTTAGTCAATAAACTCTATTTTTCTGAAACAACACCACATTTTGCCTCTTTTCCTTCTTTCCCTTCTACTAACCTGGTTCTGGGAGAATGCCAGTGACAGTTCTTGTTGTAATACCTCAATTAAAAGCTGAAAAAGGCAAGCAAATATGAATTATGGTAACACTGAACCAATAATTACGTGATGTATAGTTATCTTAATCCAATTTATACATATGCATAATTTCAGGCGCATTTCAGTTGCGTCGATGTAATTCAAGTCCCAGAAAACTAGCTGAAATAGCTTTAAATCAGCACAATTCCCACACAAATAGCAAAGAACAACATGTTGCTTCCATGGTGTATTGCAATACAGTCAAATTAAGTAATACCAGCAAGATTTCTGTGACTTGAATCACATATGACGCGATTGAAATGCGATGTATAAATTGGGCCTTAACCTTCAAATTCAAATTATGTCCTAGTCTATGATCTGTCAAATATACGGACATTGTGTATGACAGAATCACTCTACTCTATCTCATTAAAAGAGGTTGCTGCAGCGTTTATCTTCTTCAATTTAGATATCCGAGAATCAAAAGAGCGATTAACTCAATCCAAAAATTAACAACCAAAACAAAATGTCATACAGTGTTTTTAACCTACTATAGCTAAATTTAAAATCGTAAATTGAACGTTTTACCTTTGGTGTATCAAGCACTATATCTGATGATTGGTCCATAATGACATGGCATTCTGCAGACAATGGCTTCAAAACTATCAGGAGAAAATTATTAACACGATCATTGCGTCTTTGCAGCTTTGATCAGAAACTTTTCCAAAACATTTAAAAAGTGATGCATTCATTACTGTCTACACAGTTTAGATGATACATACTGAATTCATAATCAGATGGAGTGCTTCCTTTGCTTGAGACACCATGATGCATTAGATCCTGCAAAAATAGTTGCAAACAAATCTGCATAACTTTGACTGGCACAAACTTTATGCTGTTCTGTATACAATGCTATAGTCTACATAAAAAGCATTTTAACTTTAAACTGCATTTGCTGGACGTTCTGATTGGTCACAAAAGTAGTCGATGCAATAAGCATTTACCAATCAGAGCAAACGGGCTCCACTATCAACCAATCAGGAGGAACACCAAAACTGTTGCTGGACGTTTTGATTGGTCACAAATGTAGTCGGTGCAATGTGCATTTATTAACCAATCAGAGCAAAAAGGCTCCACTATCAACCAATCAGGAGGAACACCAAAACTGTGTTTACGCCTCCGCAACGACCAGATTTTATACATTAGTCATCGACAAGTGTCCCTTCAAGAAAATTCTTGCACTTTTGTATTTCCAGTTTATCGAAGTAGCCATTTCAAAATGTCCATCTTACTGTTATGTCATTAATCATTTACTGATCTGAGGCACGTGTAAATACATTAGCTTCAATCCCTAGTAATTTCATGAAAATTCAAATCCTGAATTAAGCATTTCCATGTGCTTCAGCAACAATCTAAAAACTAAATGATTCCATACAAATATTTTGTTATATCCTATTCACCTTCCAAGAATGCTGTGTTCCAAAAAACTGTGTTGACTTCAGGTTGGTGTTCCAGTACACAGACAGGCAATCCAGACTGACTATCTTTAGATTGAGAAGATATCACGTTAACCAGCTGTTGTGACTTTTTAGATAAAATGTTCAAAATCCCACATCTATTTCTAATCAATCAATTTAAATAATAACTACTACAGTACTACAATACACATCCAACAGGTGTGTTAAAGGTAGGTTTGATTCCTGTTGGCAGAACCCAGATATTTTTGCCAAGTAGATTGTGTAACTAAATGATTAACATATTTCCACCAAGCTTAAAATATACCATCATTTCTTTCTACTACAACAATGCTTGGAGATGCAAAGCAGGAACTCAATATCAGTAAATGTTGTGACTCGTGTTAGATAAGAAACCAATGTATATGTATAGGAGTAAGATCCAAGACACCCTGAGATGCTAATTAAGATCCCTTACTTTCACTAAGACCAAGCTTTACAGGATTTTGAGACCATATCTTTCAAAATCCTAGAGACCAAGGTTCAAGACAACTTTTGCAGGATTCTTAATATAACACTCTTTGATAAATACATTTTGATCTGAATTAGATTAACACATGTAGTTACAGTTCTATTATGTAAGATTATGTCCTCTTCAACTGCGAGGTATACCTTGTAAACAGTCTTGGCTGATGCATCCACAACACACTCCTGCCACAGTTCATTTGTTGTCTGAAAAATGAAAACCAGGATCATTTATGGATCAGCGTACATTTAATTGGGTAGTGAAGGGTGTGGTGGCCTAGAGGTTTGGGTTCCAGTCCAGCCAGGATCTTTTGTGTTCCTGAGCAAGACACTTTAATTAAGTAGTGCCTCATAATACACAAACTGGAATTAAGCATCAGCAGCGTAGGTCACTTGATCAGCAATAAGGGAGGAATCATGAAAAGGCACTTAGTAGCTACAGGATGTAACAAACAAAAGTAATGTTCAGTAGCCCAGCACTAGAAATTATTCCAGCTTCCACGCTGTTTGATTTAAAACTTCACTAGCTCACCAGGCAAGTTTACTTCATTCAGGATGGTGAAAGTTAGTGAATCTTACCATCAGCTTGACATGTACAAGAGAAGTGCAAACTATCATTTTCTTTGCTCTCCAAGTACTGAGGAGAGATACGTGTATGACACTAACAGCAATGGAGCGATTTTGATTTTGAATTTGACTTGTACATAACTTGTACAGCAACAGTTTGGAATAGCTATTAATGCTAGAACTCACCTCAGCGGAGAGATTTTGGAGAGTAAAGCCGACAGCAAATGGAGCATCTGGAGATGTTACCTATAAAAATAAAACAAGACAATGAATGGCACACATGTTCACAGTCAATTCGAAGAAGGACAGCTGGGGACCAGTGGGGATGACTCAGACAGGGTTTGCTATATAAGCTTTATTCATCACCTACTGTCTGTATGCTCTGGAATACAAAATAAGAAATATTGAAAAACAATCACAGTGCACCTGATCTGACTGTGTTTATAGCTAATAGCACACTTGCATGATGTCATCATTTGACTACAACTACCAGAATTCATTTCGTTTTTCCTTTATTATTTAAATTTTTAAATCCCATTGGGGTTTAAATGAAAATGGCACTAATTAGCATGAGAAAAAGAAAAACTGAAGGATTCTGGTAGTTGTAGTCAAATGACGCCGTCATGCAAATCTCCTATTACCAACTGCAGGCTAATTAAAAAAAAAATGCAGGCTAATTAACAGCACTAAAGTTTACCTAACTGCACACTGCAGATCATGCTACTGTACATACCTTATCTTCATAACGAAAGTGAATGTTCTTCACTGATATCTGTAAAATAAAAATAATAGAGACAGCAAAAGCTGCTAACAATAATGAACATTGCCCATGACATCGTATTTGATTTACATGGATCAGTGGTTGCTATCTACAATTGTCAAGTGTGATTCGGACTACAGTGGGCATCTATTTACAGTGATTAATGTTTGGTATGTAGCTTTAATTTACCTTCAGGTTCTTTAAAACCTGTGCCACAAGTTTGTCAACAAAGGAGTCTGAGCCATCTGCAACGTCCTCTGGATTTCCTAAACACATGCAACATACATTAACTACTGTAGCTGAAGGGTAGATGTTGGAACCTTGCAATGTTCATTAATAATTCACGGAGTCCAATAAGATCAAAAAGGTCATCATCATAATATTGGTGCAGAATTACAGAACAGATTGGCATGTGATCAATTTAATACTGAAATATCATTAGAGTCCACTCAAGAGACTTCTGGATTATGTCTCCATACTGAACTTGGCACAAGTAAGAATGAAAAAGAATGCACATCTGCTGTAACCATATATTATCAAGAACACAATTATTTGCAACAAGTATTGAATTGAACCATATCCCCTGAAGATTAAGCACCTATTATTCAACATCCAAGGAGGATTTCACCACAAAGAAAAGATGTTGTACAACCATCTCAATGACCCTGTGCTAATTTGTGTTACTTACTGAAGAAGAAAGACAGGAGTACCTGGTTTTGTGTCGACTACCACAAACTTATCAACATTAAAAAAATGTTTTACCCCCTTCCAGGTTTTCCACATGTTACATTTTCTGAAACAAGCATTGAGATTTCCTATCATGCCTAGTGTGCTTGCATTTAGCCAAACAAATCTAGACATTTTTGTTCTAAATCAAATGGTTCAGAAAATGTCTGGAAAATGGAAGAGAGATGGAGAGGTGGAATGTTCGCTCCATTTGGACATTGCTTTGGCTTCCAATCCTCTTTGAGAACAACCAAACAGTTTTTGGAAATATTTAACTAAAGATTAATTGTGAAGGTGAAGGTGGTGTTTATTTCAAAGTTATAGTACTAATAGATCTATATTGTAAATGGTAAGCACTGTCTTGGTAAGGTCACTGATTTTGAAAATGGTAATGGTAAGTTTCAGTGGTCGGTTGTGGTTCATCCCAAATCATAATAGATCCCATCCCATAATAGTCTTCATAAATTTAGTCTTCATAAATTTCATTTCCGCAGTTCACATAATTTATATGATTTCATTCATATATTCATTATCACATAATAGCTTCTGTATGAATACTCTGTTCTACCTTTGGATTGTGCAATGCCCCAAGCACATTTCAGTGACTTTTCAAACTTGTTTTGGCACGTCTTTATTGTGAGATGTACGTGGCTTACATTGATGCCAATTAGCTTTGGGCAAACATTCAAAGACAATTTACAGAGCTACTGAATGCATTCATGAATAATCTATTACTTACTGGGGGTTTCAGGGATAAAATGAGCCAAGTTTCTTTGGACAGATAAAGCAGGAGCAGCATTGAACAAACTAAATGTTTGATGTATTCTCATCAGGCACGTGAACATGCCCTTTAGGGGAGAGCAGTGTAACATTGTGAACAATGGCACAATATAAATAACAATGTAATATGTGAATTATGCATTGGAATATTTGAATTCTAGAAATTAATGAAGTTAATTGTAACTTCTGAGATTTAAAAAATCAGTGTCACTGAACTTAACAGAGTTTCTGAACTTAACGGAGAGTTTTACATATGATTATTTGCACCAGCCGCCAGGCATACAGAATTGATAAACCACAGCTAATCTAGGGATTAACTGAGAACAAATTAAATTTACTGTGTCTGTTCCATTAAGACCAAAGTGCCTGTGTATGTGTAAGATGTATGTCCGAAACGTTTCTGCTATAAGTTCACTTCCCTGCAACTCTTTACAGACACTGTACATGTATGAACAATAGAATTAATGTTTCATTATATACATGTAAGTAAATCCTACCAAATTGATCATAACTTCACATGTTTTTCAGCCTGAGCTGCTCACCTTCAGAAGCATCAACATTGTCAGTTTCTTCCATTCGCTGTTCAATCTGGGAAAGCCGTTTCCTTTTGGCTGCAATTTCTGATGCCTTTGCCCTCTCGGGGTCATATTTTCTGTCTGTGTATAAAACATTAGCCAACCAAAATTAATATACATTCAAATTCTAATTAAATTGATAGATTGCCAAACAGCATACAATATGTAGGTTGCTAGTCAAATTATTTGATTGATAACTGTAAAGTACAATTAACCAATAAAAGTCACGTTTATGGACAAATACTCTTGAGTGATATTAAAGTACAAAATATAGAGGGTAACTAAGCAATGATTTTTCTGTCAGTAATATACAGTCATCTGTATCTGCCAATAAATTATTAAGCAACTACACTGTAATTCGCACATTATTGAGTTACTAGAAATAACAGCCAAACCCTTACACCAACTGGTGTTAAACTTTCTCTAAGCTCTGAAAATGACATTTCTGCATTTAAACAATCCCTGACCCCATAGCACAGATGTCACCTCACCTTTATTGGTCCGGCTACCAAATACACATCATGAACTGTTATGTCATATGGTTCAGAGTACGGATTGGTCCATGGAATTGTCAAAGAGATTTTACCTGTAATTTAGATCAGCACTGGGTTGTGTATCACTTTATAATCATAAATTAGATGTGTCACACAGACAGGCAAAACTGAAGCACTTACCAACATAGCCATGGGTCACCTCTACTGGAAGATGCAAACCATCCTTAAAAACAATGACAAACAACATAATAAGTCACTAGGCTAATCTTCAATCCAACAATTTGTCATTCTCTTATAAGTTGGTAACTATAGTACACAGAATGAATTACTTGCAACAGGTACACATCACCTTGCAAAACATGAACAAGATGATTTATGAGATTATAGACATTATTAAATGTTTAACATTATGAAATAATTATCATAATGATCATTACATTATTTATTTCCACTTACTTAAATTAATTTTACAAAACACATACATTTCAGATACAAAGTATATCATTGAGGGGTTTAGTTTTGTCTATTGATCTGATGAGTTTGTTTTGTTTGCTTTTTGTTTTTGTTTGTTTTAGTCTTTGTTGCTGTTTTGCTGTGGAGATCTAGAGCAGTTATTTACAGTCTCATTTCGACCATGCTATCACTTTTTATTCCACTATCACTCAGCTGGTAATTGCTTAAGTAGCACTGCTTAGATCCTTTTGCATAATCTATCAATTGGCTCTCTCTTCATTAAATGCTTACCAATGCGTCATCTCTTAGTTCAAGATCTATAAGAACAACATTTCCTAAACAAAAGGAGAAATAAGAAACTATGATCAGCAATCACTATTGATTTCACCGTTACACAATCGTTTAAAATCAAAACTCCTTGCAAAAGATTTCCATCAATCATACATGTCATGCCTTATATACATGGAAGTGTTCAATTTTACCTCGAGTAAACACCTTCCATATAAGGTATGACATGTATGATTGACGGAAATCTTTTGCAAACTGCTCAGAGGAGTTGTGATTTAAACAGTCATGTAACAGTGAAATCGATGGTAACCCACCATGGTTTTCATTATCATTATCATTTCCCTACATGTGCACTCCCAAGGCTGTACTTTGAGTGTCTGCACAAACAGCTACATGAATGCAATCTATTTGGACAAAGGTTACTTAATTATTAAGCCGAGAATGAGAGCGCTTTACTGTGCATTATGATGGCTCTCACAAGAGTTTTTTTCAACTCTTATCAGGGGCACCCAATGGATCGTTTCGGTGAAAAATCTGTTCGGAAGGCCTATAATCGCTTCAGATATTCGGATTAAAGTTTGGAGTTTTCTTTAGGGAAATATCATCCCAAAATTTCTTAATATGGGAAAATTAATGCCTATTATTTTCGGAGAGATAAAAATTTCGTTTTGCATACAAAAACAGGTCAGCTAGGATTTATGGAAAGGAAAAAATCAGCACGGAAGAGCTGAGGTTTTCAGGAAATGACTAAAAAACCCTAATAAATTCATGAAGTCTAAAGTTCCCCTAGAATGACCGAACAAAGATAAATTTTGTAGCGCACCTTAGAATTCATTTATAGATCTTTAAAAGCACACCAGACAGCCTAATATAGTGTTTTAAAGAATTTGGAAGAAAAACCGTTGTTGGGTGCCCCTGTCTTATCGTGAGAGAAAACTCTTGATGACTCTCAAGAATAATTTGAGCAGGTTCAAATTTAATGAGTCAACACATAAGAGTTGATGATAGTCATCCAGAGCACATTAGAGTTTCGGGACAAATGAAAGAGAGAGAGTTTCAACTCTCTGCATTAACTTAGCCTGCATAACTGGTGGGTTTGTTGGCTCAAGATTGCAAAATATACGAGTAGCTAACCCTCGGTAATGAGGGTAACTGAGGGTAGATGAGAGTAATGAGAGTAACTGAGAGCAATGACGGTAATGAAGGTAATGACGGTAATGACGGTAACTGAGAGTACTGAGGGTAACTGAGAATAAGGACGGTAACTAAGGGTAATGAGGGTAATGACAGTAACAGAGAGTATTGAGGTTAATGACGGCAACTAAGGGTAATGAGGGTAACTGAGGTTAAGGAGGGTAATGAGGATAACTGAGGGTAACGGAGGGTAACTGAGGTTAAGGAGTGTTGAGGGTAACTGAGGGTAAGGTGGGTAATGACGATAATAACAGTAACTGAGAGTAATGAGGGTTAAGGAGGGTAATCACAGTAACAGAGGGTAATGAGAGTAATGAGGGTAATGAGGGTAACTGAGAGTAATGAGGGTAATGACGGTAACTGAGGGTAATGAGGATAACTGAGAGTAATGAGGGTAAGGAGGGTAATCACAGTAACAGAGGGTAATGAGAGTAATGAGGGTAATGAGGGTAATGACGGTAACTGAGGGTAATGAGGATAACTGAGGGTAATGAGGGTAACTGAGGGTAATAAGGGTAACTGAGGGTAATGAGGGTAACTGAGGGTAATAAGGGTAACTGAGGGTAATGAGGGTAACTGAGGGTAATAAGGGTAACTGAGGGTAATGAGGGTAACTGAGGGTAATAAGGGTAACTGAGGGTAATAAAGGGTAACTGAGGGTAATGAGGGTAATAAGGGTAATGAGGGTAACTGAGAGTAATGGGGGTAACTGAGAGTAACTGATGGTAACTGAGGGTAACTGAGGGTACTGAGGGTAATAAGGGTAACTGAGGGTAATGACGTTAACTGAGGGTAACTGAGGGTAATGAGGGTAATAAGTGTAACTGAGGGTAACTGAGAGTAATGAGGATAAACTCATGCAATAGAACTTAAGTAGACTAGTAGTACTGTCATTATAACATCACAAAATCATCTTGATTGTTTGCTGGAAAAGCAAAGTCGCATCAAGAGAGACGCAAGACTGAAGCTCTTCCCCTGCATGTGGCCCATGGGTGGGAAAGGATGGGTAACGATATAATTAGAACGTGAATTTGAGACAAAGGCGAACTACAAGTGATATCAGATGAAAAATCGTTACTGCCAGCTTGAGAGTAACTAACTTAACTGCTTAACTGAGAGTAATGACGGTAACTGAGGGTAACTGAGGGTAATGACAGTAACTGAGGTTAATGAGGGTAACTAAGGGTAATGAGGGTAACGGCGTGTAAGGAGGGTAATGAGGGTAATGACGGTAACTGAGAGTAATGAGGGCAATGAGGGTAATGTCGGTAACTGAGAGTAATGAGGGTAACTGAGGGTAATGAGGGTAACTGAGGGTAATGAGGGTAATGAGGGTAACTGAGGGTAATGAGAATAATGAGGGTAACTGTGGGTAAATGAGGGTAAGGAGGGTAATGACGGTAACTGAGGGTAATAGTAATAGTAATAGTATATCTTTATTGCGCCTTACTCTCCAAAGGGAGGTATTGGTTTAGTTACAATAAAGGTTTGAACATTAACTAATACAAAGAATAAATGACAATTAATAAAATCTTAGACAATAAATTATACTAATTACTTTGATTATGAATTGAGGATCTCTTTCCTTTTTTGAAACATCAAATTAATATATTTACCTATTATTTTAGATGTATTTTCATTATCGACTCTAAGTAAATATTTAGTTTTATCGTTATCATTTAATCTTACGTAATTTGCATCGGTGTTTGAAATGAGGGAATGTAGTTCACGTCTTATGGCAGTATACCCCTGGCAATACATCAAGAAATGCTGTTTGTGTTCTATGACATTTTCTTTGCATATCAAACATGTTCGCTCTTCTACTGGAATTAATGCTCCACTATTTTCATATTTTTCAGTTTGTATGCGTAATGCATGGCATCCTAATCTAAGCCTTGTCAGGCTTATTCTGTGTGCTGGGTTTGTAACTATTGTCAAGTAATTTTCAAATTGGTAATTCCTTTTAACTTCTTTAAGTAATGAGGGTAACTGAGGGAACTGAGGGTAATGAGGGAAACTGAGGGTAATGAGGGTAATAAGGGTAACTGAGGGTAACTGAGGGTATGGAGGGTAATGATGGTAACTGAGTGTACTGAGGGCAACTGAGGGAAACTGAGAGTAATGAGGGTAAGGAGGGTAACTGAGGGTAACTGAGAGTAATGAGGGTAACTGAGGGTAATGAGGATAACTGTGGGTAATGATGGTAACTGAGGGTAATGAGGGTAACTGAGGGTAATAAGGGTAATGAGGGTGACTGAGGGTAATGAGGATATGACGGTAACTGAGGGTAACTGAGGGTAACTGAGGGTAATGAGGGTAACTGCGGGTAAATGAGGGTAACTGCGGGTAAATGAGGGTAACTGAGGGTAACTGAGAGTAATGAGGGTAACTGAGGGTAATGAGGGGTAACTGAGGGTAATGATGGTAACTGAGGGTAATGAGGGTAATAAAGGTAATGAGGGTGACTGAAGGTAACTGAGGCTAACTGAGGGTAATAAGGGTAACTGAGGGTAATGATGGTAACTGCGAGTAATGAGGGAACTGAGGGAACTGAGGGAACTGAGGGTAATGAGGGTGACTGATGGTAATAAGGGTAACTGAGGCTAATAAGGGTAACTGAGGGAAATGAGCGTAACTAAGAGTAATGAGGGAACTGAGGGTAATGAGGGTAACTGAGGGTAACTGAGGGTAATAAGGGTAACTGAGGGTAATGAGGATGATAAGGGTAATGAGGGTAACTGAGGGTACTGACTGAGGGTACTGAGGGTAATAAGGGTAACTGAGGGTAATGTCGGTAACTGAGGGTAACTGAAGGTAATGATGGTAACTGCGGGTAATGAGGGGAACTGAGGGAACTGAGGGAACTGAGGGTAATGAGGGTAACTGATGGTAATAAGGGTAACTGAGGCTAATAAGGGTAACTGAGGGAAATGAGCGTAACTAAGAGTAATGAGGGAACTGAGGGTAATGAGGGTAATGAGGGTAATAAGGGTAATGAGGGTAATGAGGGTAACTGAGGGTACTGAGGGTAATAAGGGTAACTGAGGGTAATGACGTTAACTGAGGGTAACTGAGGGTAATGAGGGTAATAAGTGTAACTGAGGGTAACTGAGAGTAATGAGGGTAACTCATGCAATAGAACTTAAGTAGACTAGTACATACATCACAAAATCATCTTGATTGTTTGCTGGAAAGGCAAAGTCGCATCAAGAGAGAGCAAGACTGAAGCTCTTCCCTGGATGTGGCCCATGGGTGGGAAAGGATGGGTAACGATATAATAAATTAGAATGTGAATTTGAGATAAAGGCGAACTACAGGTGATATCAGATGAAAAATCGTTACTGGGGACAAAATGGCGGTCAGCTAAGCTTGACAATGCGTCCCCAGTAACGGCCCCTCAAACGACTTGCCCTTGATTGCTTCTCGTTTCTATTTAAAAGCGACGAATGGAAAACTTCTGATGATTTGGTAAGGCCCATATTTATTGACCCCTTAAGGTGGCTGGACCCAATATTTTTGCATGAGCACCTTCCAACTTTGAACTTCCCATACCTAAACAGATTGATTTCAATTTCATATCCATTATAACACATGTGTTACATATAGACTGAACTACAATATGGTATGTTTTTTTTGGAGATCGGATTGAATATCACGTGACAATGACGTCACACCTGTTTTAGCTCTGAGTCGAATTTTAGCCCTCAACCGCATTTTCTAGGGAAATGCTCTACGATACCTATACCTTGGGTGTTTGTCTTCGTCTGAGCGGAGTTTCACAAAAATCTATAAGACGGATTTGGAGATATTTTGGGACCTCTAAATTAAGGGTATAATTTATGTGAAAACTAAAGAATGGACTTCCCGTGGCCAAATCTGCTACTTCTGGGTTATATATTTACAAAAGATACCGCTCATTCTATTATCATATGTCCCTTATACTTCATAGAAAAACTAGAAGGAATTACAGCAACGCGATTTCGCCAAAACTGAAAATATATGAATCAAGGTGAAACCTCAATGTTTACCTTTTTCACGGTTTTGCAGGTACTTTCACGAAAAACTACGATCATGTCAAAACTCGTCGATTTTTTTGTTCATTTTTTTTTTCATAACTGCAACTGATCAATGCACTACATAATCCCCGAATTTCTTGTTCATTGATAACTTCTAAGGCTGTCTAAAATAAACGCAAAGTCGAGTAAATATTGAAGTGGTGTCATAGTTTGCGATAATTTTGTGCTCTGGGATTCCTATTGTCTCCAGCTTATCACAACACCACGTGCACCACGCACACGCATGCATTGACCGCGCTTGCCTGCCCTCCGAAATCTTTCCGAAATATGGTAAGTTTTACATCTGATTAAAATCGATTAGGTGGAATTCGCCAGCTGTTTCAATTCATTCAAGAGAACTTAAAATTCATACCAATATAGCAATATAGTAAAAAATTATTTTATGAAATATTGGACGCCAAATCCAGCTCGCATATAAAGTTTTTTTCTTTCTTTCATGCAAAACATTTAACAAGGCATAAATAAATGAAATTAGTTTGAAATTGAGTGACGCGCTCACTTTCTTTGAAATGTGTTACAACTGTTCACTGTTGTTTGTTAAAATATCTGCACATTACCATATTTCGGAAAGATTTCGGAGGGCAGCCAAGCGCGGTCAATGCATGCGTGGTGCGTGGTGCACGTGGTGTTGTGAGACAATAGGAATCCCAGAGCACAAAATTATCGCAAACTATGACACCGCTTCAATATTTACTCGACTTTGCGTTTATTTTAGACAGCCTTAGAAGTTATCAATGAACAAGAAATTCGGGGATTGTGTAGTGTATTGATCAGTTGCAGTCATGAAAACAAATGAACAAAAAAATCGACGAGTTTTGACATGATCGTAGTTTTTGTGAAAGTATCTGTAAAACCGTGAAAAAGGTAAACATCGATGTTTCACCTTGATTCATATATTTTCAGTTTTGGCGAAATCGCGTTGCTGTACTTCCTTCTAGTTTTTCTATGAAGTATAAGGGACATATGATAATAGAATGAGCGGTATTTTTTGTAAATATATAACCCAGAAGTAGCAAATTTGGCTACGGGAAGTCCATCCTTTAGTTTTCACATAAATTATACCCTTTATAACATAGAGGGCAAAATTACTGAATGCTGATTGGCTGAGACAGAGGGCATTTTTCATTAATTTTGGTTTGCCCGGGCAAAATTACTTGATCCTAATTGGACGAGCGGCAAAATTCCTCGCTCCTAATTGGCTGAGCGCGCTGCACTTAGTTGGCTTCTTGACGGCGGGATTTTGAGCAGAATTTTCAAACACACCGCTTTGCTTGTACGTCGCTTCGGAGTTTGACTTCAGTTTCCCGAGTTATTTGATGAAAAAGGAATGGAAACCGTTTGATAGCTTGAAACGAAATTCCGAAAGCTGAATCTCAGTGTTTCACTCGAAACAACAGAAGATTATTTCAGTTGAAAACTAGAAAACATCAGCGAGACACTTGACAAGTGTGAAACGAAATTCATTCATGGCGGCCAACTGACTTCTTCGCTTCACTTCTGTTATACGGGCTTCATCATGTGCAACCCAGAGTAAAGAGCACAGAGTTTGTTCAAAGAAAGAAGAAGGCCGACAAATTGAACAGGAGAAATTACCTCTACAAGTTTATTTGGAGTCGTCGTTTGCCGTTTTATCGATGTAGGATTGACATGTCAAGCAGCTCGCAGCGGAAAGCTTCAAAACATGCAAACAGGTGAATAAAATTACCTTTTACTTGGCTTGAGCCTAAGCTTGTTATTTTTTTTATTTTCACGACTTACATTTTTCTCTTTAGATTTACATAACAGTTAACGTTGTCCTGTTCTGAACATAAGGGTTTGCTCGATCTTGCTGTGATTCTGTGTGATTTTAGGAAGGAATATTTTCGTTCCGCCGGCAGAATTTAGCTTCGCGCCTTGAATGTTTACCGAAAATTTTGCCCTCTATGTCATAAACAAGTAATCGCATGTTTCCTCGTAAAATTAAGGATTAATATCACTTGTGTTTTCAGAAGTTGCAGAAATTGCCCTTGTCGCTGCGCGACTCGGGCAATTTCTGCAACTTCTGAAAACACGCGTGATATTAATCCTTAATTTTACTCGGCCCCATGCGATTACCTATACTAATTTAGAGGTCCCAAAATATCTCCAAATCCGTCTTATAGATTTTTGTGAAACTCCGCTCAGTCGAAGACAAACACCCAAGGTATAGGTATCATAGAGCATTTCCCTAGAAAATGCGGTTGAGGGCTAAAATTCGACTCAGAGCTAAAAAAGGTGTGACGTCATTATCACGTGATATTCAATCCGATCTCCCCAAAAAACATACCATATTGTAGTTCAGTCTATATGTAACACATGTGTTATAATGGATATGAAATTGAAATCAATCTGTTTAGGTATGGGAAGTTCAAAGTTGGAAGGTGCTCATGCAAAAATATTGGGTCCAGCCACCTTAAATCTCAAGCATAACTTACAGTGAGACATAGGTGTCAGTTTTAGAGAAAATGCACATACTCTATCATGGCTAACCAGCTGACTGGCAGCTGACTTTTATTTCTTATGAGTGAAACATATTGCAAATTAATTTAAGAATTTGTTTGAAATCATATATTCGGAGTGAATGAAAATTATACAAATTAAGTGTAATCTTCCTCGATCCCATCAGCGTACGGGGCGAGGGGCTGGGGGGGGGGGGCTGCAGCTCCCCCAGTCGGGCAAAAAATAGTATTATTCGGGCAAAACTGATCTTCATGTACCGTTCGGGCAAAGACACAGCATGCAAAGGATTATTGACATATTTGGGCGTCAAAGCAATCATTCTTCATACTTCTTTTAGAAATATTGCTGTTAACCCTCAAGTTACCTGTCATTTTACACTTGACCGAGAACGATGTTTTTGACAAAATATCTCGGGGAGAATACTGAAAATAGCATTTCCAAGCCTCTAGATTTCAAAATTTTAAGGGGGAGCATGCCCGCATGCCCCCATACCTCCCTAGAGGCTCACGCCTCCGACGCTCGCAAGCAGGTTTATTCGGGAAAATTTTGGTCAGCCCCCCTACAAAATTTTTCCCGTACGCCAATGCTCGATCCCCACAGATCTGCCAACCCTCACAGTTTGATTGTGCAACCTCCAAATCTCATGGTGAACAAAATAATCTGAAAAGTGCCAAAAATCCAGGCTATCACCGAAGTAATTTCAAAAAAAAATGCATTGAATAATGGCCCCAAGTCAAGCAGCTTAGCAATTTGTCCGTATCTTAGCCCTTGGTTGAATGTTAGAGCGAAACCTGGGTACAAGTTTTCCAACCTCATTCCTGTGAAAACGTGGCTGCGTTAACATCACTGGGAAAATTAAATAACTGAAGGAATTGAAACATAAAAACTGACTTGTATTTTCATTTATAACAATTTTTGCAAATCTCAAGGTTTGAGGCACCAATAATCTCCAGGATTTTTGGTGATTTTTTCTGAAACCTCCAGATTTACCATACCTTGGCAGGTCTGTCCCCAGACAAACTCCCAATAGGATACTGCTGGTACCAGTTTATTTTATACAAATAATAGACATAATATAAAAGCGAAACTCTTAAAATTTACTGACAGCCACAATTTACAATTTATATTTAGTACAAAAACATTATGTATAGCACACATATTTTCCAAGACTTGCTCATGGTGCTTCAAATCCTTGATGTATTATTTAGATCAACACTAATTAAAAGTGAAACCAGCAGATAAGCAACCGAAATCACAACGAAAATATATTAAATGTAACACAATACCACTCAAGAGTCACGCTTTAATATTTGCAAATGAAATCGAAAGAAAACAATTAACAATTATTCCACGAAATCGAGTCGTACATCAACTCATAGCCAATATTAAAAATTACTGGGGAAAGAACGGAAGGAAAAAACAGAGGGAAAATGGGATATTTGTTGTTTTGAAAAACATAAACTCGCTTATTAGCGGGCTTCCCAAATAAGGTAGTAATGGTACATTGCCTCATATGCTTTGAGTAGGGAACCAATCAGATTGTCCAAAATTGCAATATCCTGTGGTGAGTATATTATAAATAGAGGTTATTCAGCGGAAAGTTGTGTAATACGGCTGGGTATTTTTACGAGTCAGTTTTTTTTTTTCGAGCCTTAATTGTTTATTATACGACATAATATCTTTCCTAAAATATAGGCTTTCAACAGAGTTTTCCGTAGCACGCAGTCAGGGGGACTGAGACCCGTGTAATACGGTCTCATATTTGCTCTCATCTTTGTGCGTATTCGCACTCTAACATGCTATGTTGTATAATAATTAACAATTATTCCACAAAATCGAGTCGTACATTAACTCATAGCCAACGAGGCATAGCCGAGTTGGCTATGAGTTCATGTATGACGAGATTGAGTGGAATAATTGTTTTATAATATACTCACCACAGGATATTGCAATTAAAAATTACTGGGGAAAGAACGGAAGGAAAAAACAGAGGGAAAATGGGATATTTATCGTAATTAGCGGGATTACCAAATATGGTAGTAATGGTACATTGCCTCATATGCCTTGAGTAGGGAACCAATCAGATTGTCCAAAATCGCAATATCCTGTGGTGAGTATATTATAACACTGCATATCATACATCCGCCGCTGCCATGAGCACCGATAAAGGCACCGATTAAATTTTACAGTCTGTTTGTCTGTTGAAGGTTTTTTCCAATAGCTCTACTTATTAAAAATATCAAGGTACTTACTATGTAGTGTATAAACACCTAATTCAATACTAGCGCTACAATATTAATAGCCGTGAGCTTGAGTTCAATTTACGCAATCGACTAGCTCATATTAAGCTTAAATTGCAAATATTCATCTTACAAGAAGGAATTTTAGCTCTTATAATATTTACATATATCACTTGTTTTCTTTTATGCTTGTTTTGTGCAAACGATATTAATATAACGTGTTGTTTAAGCTTAAGCTTATATCTCACCTTTCAAAATCCCAACATTGAGATTCGAGCTGTCCAAATCCTTGATGTATTTTCCAAGAAATCCATTCAGAATCGATGCAGCGAGGGACTCGAACATCTTTCTCCCTGATAACTCAAGCCGCAGACTTGAAGCAATATTTCTTTGACAGATAAACTCAATTGTTTAGCAGCATGGAGGCCGTACGTGTTGTTCAACAAGTTATTTACAATAAAATCACCCATTCACAGCTGAGCTGGTACCGGTTACGTTGTTGAAATCAGCTGAAACTGGCCTCGCTCAGTCCTTTCATTAATCGAGGCGCTGAATATATTTGCATTGTCTGTGCAAAGCCGAAATGAAGGACGAATATTTTGTGTAGACGTCAGTTTGCTAAAAACAAATGCACTGCCAGATCAGAGCGAAATGGATCTCTTCGTTGCAGAAATTGTAGACATGAATACCATATCGATTGCGTGCAAGTCTTTCAGCGCACTGATAGCGAGGCTTAGCGCGCGTGCGAGGCCATAAAAGCACGCGAGGTCCGCGCCGCGCGCGCTCTGATTGCGAGACAAGTTGCAAGAAACGTTGCTTTGTGTGACACCCCTGGGCAACACATAAAATAACGTTGCAGGATCTTGCAGCGTTTCCGAAATAGTTGCGAAAGTAGACGAAGAGAAGAGCTCTGGGGTATTGCAACTCCCTCCCAGCAAGGACTAGCCTGCGGCGGGATCGCGCTTCGCGCTCGCCGAACTCCCCTCCTTCCCCTTTCTGCAGGCTAAGCAAGGACCACTTGATCCGGAGTCCAACGCGCTAACCATTAGAACTATCAGGCCACCGCGTCTTCCACAATATGATATTTTCCTGTGGTCCCGATTTTCGATTCCTCCATTTCGAAAAGGGGTAAAGCTGGCAAAATATTTCTCTACTCATCAAATTTGTTGGAAGCTGCTGTGCTAGGAAGCCTACACTCTCGTTTATAGATAGACCACAGGTAGCCTGTGTCAGCCTCCAGAAAAAATCGGGGAGCGGGCGGCCGCGGTACACAGGCTAGACCACAGGCTTACCATCCTGTTTGTTTGGACACTGACTGAGTTCAGTTATAAAGAGAGGAGAGAGGGAGAGCACGCGAGCGAGCGCGAAAATCACCTCCCATGGAGACGCGACGCGCGGGGGCTCAAGGTGATTTTCGCGCACACTCACGTGCTCTCCCATCAGACTTATCCCTGAAACGGAGGGACTGCTCCTTGTCTAGCAGATCATCTTCTATTATTTAAATCTTCCTAAACTATTTAGGGATGGTCTCTACACAAGCAAAAAGCATGAGAGAGACATCTGCAAAGACTGGCTTAAAGATCAACATCCGGAAGACGAAGAGTATGAGAGTGAACCAGGGGAATAAAGCCAACTTCAACATCGGAGAAGAAGAGATCCAAGACGTCAACCAGTTCACCTACCTTGGCAGCATTGTCTCCTGTGAAGGTGGAACAGACCAGGACATCGTAGCAAGAATCGGAAAGGCCACAATTGCATTCCAGATCCTGAGGCCCATTTGGAGATCACGTGCAATCTCAGCGAAGACTAAGCTAAGAATCTTCAATACCAATGTGAAGAGCGTTCTTCTGTATGCTTGTGAAACTTGGCGTGTCACCAAAGCTTCCAACAAGAAGATACAGACCTTCGTCAATCGCTGTCTCCGGCATATCCTCCAAATTCGATGGCAGGACAAAGTCAGAAATGAAGATCTATGGGAGAGAGCAGAACAACAGCCTCTACACCTGCAAGTCAGGAAAAGGAAATGGCGCTGGCTGGGTCATACTCTGAGAAAGCCTTTTGCCCATGTGACCAGGCATGCCCTTCGATGGACACCTCAGGGAAAGAGGAACCGGGGAAGGCCCAGAACAACATGGAGAAGATCAACTGAGGGTGAAGCACAACAACTGGACTGAGCTGGAACCAACTGGAAAGAGTTGCCAAGGACAGAGGAAGATGGAGATCTCTGGTGGACGACCTATGTTCCAATGGGAATTCAAGGGTTTAAGTCTACACAATCCCAACAAACGTACCATGTTCCAGGTGTTTGGCTAGTGGGTGCGGCCTTTTTTCCACTCGCTATTCTTCGCGCCGCTCCTGACCTGCGATCAGGCTGATTTTTCCCGGCTCTTATTAATTTTCGCGCAACTCATGTGGAGAGAAGTCCAAGAGCGACCAAGAGCACGTTAAATCTCGTACCCAGATCCCACTCTGTCTGCACTGGCAGAGGGAGTTCTAGGTACGAGATTAGGAAGAATATTCTGTTGCCTGTGACCTAGCCTGCGGAACAGGCGTTATTTTTTTGCGTTTTTTAGGCGAGCGCGAGGCGAGCGTGGAGCGCGAGTCACGCGCGACGGGAAGGTCGCCTGTGGCACCTGTGACCAGACAAACAGACAGAGCGAGAATAGTAAGCCTGTGGTGCGACCGAGTCAATGTTCAAGAAAATATCGCAAAGTCTGAACTGGTCTAGCCTGCGTGCAGACGTCTCGTATGTGCTACGTCTTGACAGGAAGACAAGCAAATAAAACAAATGAAATGGAAGAAATTAAACATGTGTCTTCCAGGAACAATCAAAATGGAATTATTATTCAAGATAAAGCATGCAATGCTAGGAACTTATGCAAATTTTACAATATTGTAACCGGAAGTGATGAAATAGATCATTTGGCACACTTCAAAATTGTAGTCCAGTTCCCAACCTCGTCCCCAGAGTCTTCTCGGCGTTCAAAATGGCAGCGCGAAGGTCGGCGCGAAGAACAATTTCGTCCTCTGAGCCAGCGCGTTTCGGTCAGCGGTGACCGAATTCCTCGGTGCTGACCAAAAGGATCGCGGCCTCTGGGAACGAGATTGCGCGAAGAAGACCCAACCGTCACCAGGAGCCAATGGGCTCCTGCCGTCACCCAACCTCGTCCCCAGGGCCATCTCCCCTTTCAAGATGGCGGGTGGGCGCGAAGAAGACCCTGGTGAAGAGCAGGTCGCGTGTCTTCAAAAATATTGGAGATTTTGATTGTTTCAAAATGGCGGCGGGCTCGCGATTGGCTAATTTTGTGGTCACGTGACCTGCTCTTTGCCAGGGTCTCCTTCACGCCCACCCGCCATCTTGAAAGCGAGATGGCCCTGGGGACGAGGTTGAAGCCGGCTGAAGAGGCTGAAGAAGACCCTGGTGAACGCAAGTCACGTGACCACAAAATTAGCCAATCGCAAGGCCGCCATTTTGAAACAATCAAAATCTCCAATATTTTTGGAGACACATGACCTGCTGTTCGCCAGGGTCTTCCTCGCGCCCACCCGCCATCTTGAAAGCGGAGATGGCCCTGGGGACGAGGTTGGTCCAGTTCCAAGACCATCCTTATTCAAAGCCTCAAGGGAGAGGACCCCGTTACTCGGACACCACCCGCTACACGACTATTACGGATGCTATATATTACAGATTTTTTTTTTTTTTTTTTTTTGTACGAAAATAGGTCTTTATTTTATTTTATTTTATTTATTTTATTTATTTTTAATTGCAACACAAAGGTACTACTTACAATACGAATACGTACTTACAATACAATTCTTACATTACTTACAATACGATATTTAGAATACAATGCTTACACGAGTTGTTGTTTTTTTCCACTCACAAATATTACGGTATATAATACGGATAAATCCTGGAAACGTCACAAACATTGTTAATTTAGTTTTACTTCCTGCTTTGCTTTATGTGTCTCTATATTTAATTTTTGTTTGAGAAAAACCGAAAAGGCATCCCAAAAGTAATCCTCCTCATTTCTTGAAGCGTTATAAATGTAGTATTTAGCGATCATTATGCAGAGGTTTAAACCAAGTTTCTGAGGAATGGCGTCAATAAAACCATACAAAATTGTGTCTTTATCAAGGGTGACTAGGTTGCCGTTCTTATTATTCCACCAGTGGAATAAGATATTATGGAATTAAGATATTACAGATGCTATTACGGTCCGTGTCAGACAGAATGGGATCTGGGTACGAGATTATCATTAAAAGAACAACACAACACACCAAAATACAACGCCAGGGAGAGATAAGTTTATTTACATCAATTCCCATCAGCTTAGTCTGTACTCGATTACACAGTATAAAAAATTGAACAGACAAGTACACAACCATGTGTCCAAATCAAAGATGGCGTTGTCAGGATCCGGAACAGCAGCCATCTTGGATATGGGCACGGAGAATGCGCAGACCCTGGTGAACAGAATTACATAATTGCACAACACATCATACTGTGAAGAATTAAGAAATTATGGTCTTGCTTGGGTTCAATACATGTACAATTTAATGTTCAAAGCCCTTCACCTGAACAACGGTAACCAATACTATTTTCATCTTAATTTAATCTCGTAGCCACAGTGCAAGCACATTTTTGTCAATGCCACTGAGCTCTAGTTTAGTAAACAAACGCAGAAAGAAAATGTTGTTATTGTTGTTTGTTGTAAAGTGAAATAGAACAAGATAAGTAAAGCACGTGAACAACTAGTCTAAACTATCAACAAAATGATTTTTTTCACGTTACTAAATCACTTGTTTCTAATCTATATGTATTGACTATTAGTAGAGCACACGAATAGAAAGAAAAAACACCGAATTTTCAACCCACACCCAAAAAAGACCAGCACCTGTATATTTAACTAAGTTTACAAACTTTATACATACAAACTTTCTGAAAAACGGTACACAAAAATAGAAAAAAATACATATGTTTTGTGCAGTATAAAAGTTTGATTTTTTTTTTCATTTATAAATTAGCATGTTAGATTTAACTCTGGGTAAAATAAGGATTTCTTGTTTGCAAGTGCTATTGTTCTACTTTTACATACAAGTGACGTTTTGAAAATTCTCCGAACAATTCATGAAATGGGTGTGGTACTTTTTCATTGACGCAGAACAAAACTGATGGAATATCGAAACTCGTGATTTTTTTTTATTTACTAGTGTTTTGTTCACTAGCATTTGAACCTCTCTCCGTTCTCTAGATATCTGACACACCAACCATCTTAAAACTCTTGGCAAGGAAAGTAAAACCTTTGTACGCTCACTAATGTTGTTAGTTTATTACTAGTCTTTTTTTTTTTTTTTTTTTGTATTTTATTACTAGTCTTGTTAGTTACAATGTTGCTAATTATTATTATTAATTGTTATTATTATTTTACTGATCTTCTCTTTCCTTGCCAAGAGTCTGTTATGCTATTAATCCGGTTTTAAACCATTAAGGCGTATTGCTAACATTCACGATTCTATTAATTATTTTACTGATAAGAAAATTCCTTACCTCTCACGCGATAATTATATTTAATGTATTTTCATAATTATTAAATTCTGCAATCAGCAGTCATTGATAAAGTACAATTTTCCGACACCAAAAAAAAATGAATTCAAATGGATTTTTGTTTCTTTTGTTTTGTTTTATGAGGACTTCATGATTGCAATTCCATAAATACTTATAATGATTATAATGATAAACCATCAAAACTTGAATGGTTTGCTTCACTTATATTTAGCCTGCAAAACCACCTCTTCTTGACTCACGAACTTTACAAAAATACGTATCTGCATACGAAAGAAAGCTTTGTAAGACTATGGTACCCACACAACGTCTGCGTTTAATTTTAACCAATCGGGTACACATTACCCTTTAGAACACCAACGTCAAGCGAGCCTGTGATGACTGCATCGTGCATGCTGACTGACGTCACGACATCCGGGAGGTTATGGCGCCGTTTCCAGAATGCAACAAATGCCTTCCCAAAGCTACTTGTACACAAAGGGCTGGTTTTATTTATCGCGTGACTGTCGTGCAAAGAAAACGGTGGTTTTGCAGGCCACCTAGTATGTATCGATTGCCCAAGAACATATAAAAAAGGTTCTTTCTCTAACACGTACAAAAATTCAATTACAAAAAGACAGCCAAAAGAAAAAATTGTGGCCTAAGTTCATTTTGGCGACTTCTTCGTGGTTCTTCGCTGAGCCAGCAGCGAAGCGTGAACAGGCTTGAGCCGCTTGTTGTCGGGGGAGGAGAGGGCGGAGAACGTCGCCTTGACCGCTTCCTTGATTCTTGACACACTGCTGACTTGGTGAAGTCTGTGTTGAGGAAGTTGATAGCGACTCACCACCCACGAGTGTTGAAGAACCTGAAATGAGCGGGAAAATGGAGGATTAGGACTAAAGGTAACGCTGCACTCGGGCCAAACTGGCCCACACTGCTGGAGCTTATCCCAGTTTCCTTAGCATGAAGCCGACTAGGAGTATTGCTACTCCCTTCTGTGTTGCTAGTCCAACACAGGTTACCGCCCAGCATTTTGTCGCCGGTACCCATTTATACTCCTGGGTGGAGAGAGGCACTGTGAGAGTAAAGTGTCTTGCCCAAGAACACAACACAATGACCCAGGCCAGGGCTCAAACCCAAAAAAAACGATTTACTAGGTACAGTGGAACCCTGCTTTACAGACACCCGCTTATTACGGACAGTTTTGTTTGTCCCAACGAAAAGCTCATATTTTCTCTTATATTAACCCGCTTAATGCGGACACCGGTTAATACGGACAACGGACACTTTTCTGTGACCCGAGTGACACGCTCTCATACAAAGTTAACCTCGCTTTACGGACACTGGTTATCTGCATGTGCGCTGAATATTTTCATTTTTCACGATTAAATCCTGTTAGAAAATGAAAGCTGCATGACTACAGGTTATTGTGATTTTATTACTAAAACAGTAGCACAATAGCGTGACGTGTTTGACAACTGTCTTTCTTCCGATGTTTGACCGTTGTAGACCTTAAAGATCCTTAAAGTTCTCTGTTCACACAAAAGTTTCACTTCCTTGGCCTTTTACTGCAGTCGTTGCTTGTAGCCTTCTTCCTCTTTCACGTCTTTTGCCTGCTACATGTGTCCGTGACGTTTATTCTAAGAGCCCGCTTAATACGGACACCCGGTTAATACAGACACTTTAGCGTGTCCCCTTGGTGTCCGTATTAACCGGGTTCCACTGTATTTCGCCCCCTCCTCCTTGACAGCTAAGGCATCATGACACCAATAGTGCAATAGTGCCCCCCCCCCCCTCCCCCTAGGAGTGCAAATTCCCTGGTACTAGATGATCCAGCCAATATCTAGAGGCACTTAGGGGAAGTAGCAGGCAACATAACCCAATAATTTATTTATTTATTAATTTTGAGCTTACCTGTTTCGCTGTTAGCCGCAGTTTTGGATTAACATGAAGCATTTGTCTAACCAAGTCCTAAAGAAACAGCAATCCAAAGAATGTCAAGGGAGGAAAAGAAGGAAAGTAATGATGAAATGTAACGCATTTATTGCTTTTAACTTCAAAAACTTTGGAGTAAGGTTTACAGGCGAGCAAGTTATGGTTGATAGGAAATCTAACGTCATCTGACTCACGCACAAGGTGTCTCCAACAGAACATTCTAAACCCACAAACAAGTTAATTGTTTAGCAGAATATGAGCAACAACACTATCTGTAATCGCCAGTACACGCATAGGGACAGGAATTCTTCTCCCTCCCTCTCCCCCCCCCCCCCCCCCCCCCCCTCCAAAAAAAAAAACTCAAAATGTATCAAAAATAGTAAGAATCTTGATGTTGATCTTATGATGTAATTTTTACCTTAGCGACATCTGATATAGTGTCCCAGGCTCCACCCACAAGTGAGTACTTTCCTTCGCCTATTCTCGCCAAGATGACTGTCGCAGAATCTTCTGGGCCCACAGCAAAAGGTGTTTGCCTGATAACAAAGGATGAGAAAAGTTAAGTGATTTAAAATTCTTCTAAAGACACAACAGCATATTTTCTTACACTACAACTCGCTAGAAAGTTCGACAAAGGGTGTTACAATGTACAACGCTTTATAATACTTTCCAACCTACAGTGTTTTGTAGAGATAAAGTTTATTAAGATGCCACATCTTCCAACATGTTTAAAGTTAGTCGTTAATAATCCCGTCTGTGGATAAAACTTTGGTGTGTAAGCTATTGAGAAGCACAAGCTGGCTCTGATAACTTTTTTAGTCTAATGTGTGACCACTCAAATGAAAGCTATTGAGCAGTACGTTCATGTGGTACTGTTTCTTATGTTGTACAAGGTGGTTCTAACTTTTTAAGTCTGTGGATGAAACCCTAGTGTGTGACCATTCAAATGAAAGCTATTGAGCAGTATGTGTGGTACTGTTTATTAAGCTGCACAACATGCATATGGTTCTAACGTTTAACGCATAGCACACTTACCCAGCCAGCATGGTGTAAAGAAGCACGCCAAGACTCCAGATGTCACAGGCAGCATCGTAACCCTGTTTCTTTAGAACCTCAGGAGCCACAAAATTAGCTGTGTAACACGGCGTCATGAGCAAGCCATTTGTCGCTCTGATCTGTTTAGCAAACCCAAAGTCAACTATTCTTAAAGACTCTGGGCTTCCACTGTCATCTGCGTACATGATGTTACTTGGCTTCAAGTCCCTGTGGACAACCTGTTACAACAGCAAAGTATACAAGTTAATTTAGAATGATGCAATTTAACATCATGACTTATGGTACATGTACTTCATTTAAGGAGCTATGTCACTATAATTATTTATTGTGACATTCAAAATTACATTTACCTTCAAATCAAAGGAAACCTCAAAATGATATTTAGTTAACTAAGGTTGAACAATGCCATTTGATAGAATAATAATAAACCAAAAAGGAACAAGGATGGTCAAGATTTGGGAAGATTGAGACGGATTACAAATGACGAACTTGAAAAATTCAGGCTGAATTATTCAAGATGCACCATCTAACTCATAGATGGCACATTATGCACTAATTTTAAAGTTTCTCATTTGTAACCCATCTCAATCTTCCCCAATCTTAGCCATCCTTAAGCTTGTTCCTGTTGGGTTTCTTATTGTCTCTTTAGTATTTTTCTACCTTTAGTAAACTAGGGATTTTCATAATATGTTAAGGTTGTTCAAAGGACGATTAAGCTAATCCAGGATTAGCGCAAATTTTGATTTCAGTTTTGCAACTTTTCAGTGAGATATTCTGTATATATTTTTTGTCTTTCTGTTTTGACTTTGACAAATCTTTAACTTTACAAATCATCAGCAGAGAAAAACACTTTTATACAAGAGAAATTAAAAGCTTGTTTAACTTTTAATCCTGGATTAGCGTTAATCGACTTTCGAACAACCGGGTTCAGATGAATGGAAATTTCAACCTACCCCTTCCTCGTGAAGGAAAGTAAATGTGCTAGCCAGTGTGTACATTATCAGGGCAGCTTCTCTCTCTGAGAGACTCTTGTGTTTAAGTATTCTGTCCAGAAGTTCCCCGCCTCTCATCAGCTCCATCACCATAAACATGTTCTTGCCGTCATCGTATACCTTGAAAGAAGAACAAAAAACCATCATCAGCTGCCCGGTAAAACCTAATTCTCAAAACTAACATCCACCATAACTGTATGCAATCAGTAGAGAGAATTACTATCTCAATCTGAAACTTACATCTCTGAGATGAATGACATTCTGATGGCTTCCATATCTTAAGAGGATCTGAAGGGAAAAATGAAATGTTATTCATTAATAAAAATACTCTTAGTTTTTTTGATAATTTCCTGTAATGCCGGTACTTAATTTCCCAACAGCATATTATTTTCAATTTCATAAAAATATGACAAGCATTAAATGAAATAGGATTTTGCGACACTTGGTCGTGTTCTATTGGGATCAACCGTTTCAAACGGTTTAGGTTGAAACGGTTGAGGTTTCCCAATAGAACACCTTTCAACTGTTTTCGGTTGAAATGGTTGCAACCATTTTCGTTTCAACCTAGTTTGATGCCAGTTGAAAAAGTTGATCAACCAAACCAACCTAAAACGTTTTTTTCCCAATAGAACACAAAAAAACTCAACCAACCCAACCAACCTAAAACGTTGCTCCCATAGAACACAACCTAAATTTTTGCTTCTTTTTTTCACAAAGTTTGATTTACATGCAAATACTCATGGAAATATGTGACAATGATAATAAGACTAGAGAGAACAAGATACGTGTACCACAAAAGAATGACATTATTTTCTTATTGGAATTCTCACCTCAATTTCTTCAGTTGGATCTCTTTTACTCTTATCTACAATCTGTTAAATAAAAAGGCAGAATTGAAATTCAATTATCAAGAAATAGTGCTGATACTGTAATCACTAAATGTATATGTACAGTTGTACATGTTACCGTATGTACAGTATTTCTTGCTCTGAATTCTAACAACCTTCCAATCTATTGTTACATTGCAAACTTTAGACTTCACAGTGAAGAAGATGTACAAGGTACATTGTACACCCATTTGAAAAATCTCCAACCATCTAGGGGCATGACTCACAAAAACTTACTTGCCTTGTTCTCGTGCAACTTGTGCAACTGTGGTGAGTTTATAAAGGGTGTAAATGAATGTAAATGAATATAATGAACAACATTTCGTACCTTAACTGCATACTCTCCTCCTGACGCTTTGTGAGTACATTTTCTACATACTGAAAATGAACCTCTTCCAATTTCCTGTGCAGAAAAAATGCAGTGTTATAAAAAATTCACAAATTCACACTTGCACACTTCTTGCTTTGCTGTTCTTGTTCGATCAGATATGTAATATCACCACCAAGTTGGTGATTAAGTTATCTTAGAATTAATTTCAATATTGTAGTTTTACATTTTTGTTGTACTTGACATTCTTGTTATAAATATTTATTTTCTTATTAATATTCGCCACCTTCTTAGTTGGCCCTCTATATAAGTTAGCGCACTGTTATTTTTCTTTAGGTTTGATAATGGTCTTGTATAGAACCAAATATTACGTTTACTTGTTGTTCTTTTCTTAGACTATACTTACACAGTGGAACCCCGCCTTACGACCACCCCATTAATACGGCCACCTCGTTATTACAGCCACTTTATTTTGGCCCAAACAAAAGCTCAGTCAGTCATTTCCTTATTTAAAGAACCCCTTTTAACACGGCCACCCCATTATAATGGCCAGTTTTCTTTGGCCCGTAGGTGTCCGTATTAACAGGGTTCAACTTGATGTTTTCGGAGTCATTATCATTATTTTAGTAATGTTGAACGTACCTGCTTTATTTCATATTCTTCAAGAATTGACGTTGTTCTAATCTGAAACATGGTATGTGGATGTAATGGCTGTAAAAGAGAACATAACAATAGATTTAGTACTCATTACTCAGGAATGTTATAAGCTCTTACTATTAATTAATAAAATTAAGGTGGATTCTTGTTACAGTAACTATGTACTTCTTACTTTATGGTCTGTGTCCATTTTTTCTGATCCATTTGATGTTACTTGTGATGACTCTTCCTGTTGACAGAAAAAATATCATAAATAAACTTATAATCCATCAAAAATTTTCTTGTGCACAATTGGTCTAAACACGTCACGTGACGCAGCCAAAACTGGGGAATATCCGGGTGATATTCCCCAAGTGATATTCCCCAGTTTTGAAAATTTGCATTTCACATTCGCAGGTTCAGTTTTCGTCCCAAATAAATTGCTAAATTAATTAAATAAAACTGATTGTTTTGAACAGACTAGAAATATTTTTGAACGCCAACAGAATTATTTTGATGTTTAACAGCTTGGCCGACCGAGATCTTCCACGGCAAACAGAGCGGCCTTGTGAAAAAATATTTGAAGGATAATAACTACAATAGCCTCCATTTGGCTTCAAAAATATACTCGGATATTTGTCCGCGGACATTATCTGTTCCGAGAAGCGAACAGTTTTCCGAGAGCGAACATTCGAGGAACAGATAATGTCCGTGGACAAATATCCGAGCATATTTCCTCGCCAAATGGAGGCTATTGTTTATATAGTACATACAGTGTAGTAGTCATGTCTACAAGCTAAAAAATTATGACCAAAAGATAGGAAGCACACCAATTTTAAAAGTATACATTCCTTATTCCTGCACTTTTACAAGGCAGAATACAGCTGTAACTTACTTGTACAAGAACTGGGTCCACAAAACTGAATCCTCTGAAAAGCTGATGGCAAGTGGCACTTGGTGGGACAGCAGGAGAATCTACAAACAGCATTGAAAATCAATCAATACAACCACTCGCTTTTTATTTTGCTTGTAGTTCTAATTGTTGCACTTACAAAGGCAGAGCTGCCATAACTCTTCTGAATTATCCACGAGTCTCCAGGAGCGCTTTCCATTTGACCGAAAATTGCCGTTTTAAATTCCAGAACTTTAGAACAAACCTCAAGAAGTATACCCAAATTTCCAAATCCTTTTTCCGGAATTTCTGGTCGAATGGAAAGCACCCCTGGATACGTATCAAATCTCTTGCCTTCAAGGATGGGTTGTCAAATCAACGGATATGGAGAAATTTAAACAAATTATGTAGTTTCACACTTATTTTGGCTGATTTTGGGAGGATTTTGCATGATTATTAGACAACTTTTTTGGTGGAATCGGAGGAGATTTTTTTATTGTTTGTATTTGGGGTTTGACGAGAGGTACCCTAAGGCAAAATTGGCGATCTACCCATACCTTGAGGTGTCTTGGAAGTGAATTCTGGATCAAAATAAAATGCATCATCCGCTCTCCCAGCAGCTGGCTTGAAAGGGGGCTTCAATTCTCTTTATATAATTTCTGTTGTAACAAAAGTAATATTAGGAACCAATCAGCAATTAGGAGAAATGTAACTGGAGGGATTCACAATGATAGGAAGAGCCGAGGTACACAAGACAACATACATGTAATGTACAACTTACCACCCAGTCGATGGATGAAAAGAATGCATGTGCTTTGATATCTTCAATACCATTCTCACCAACACCTGAAAACAATATTTCCAAAATTAAGTCCGCTTATGAGAGGTTAAAAATGTAGAGTTTCTATGTACCTGCAATCGTGGACAAAACTAGTTGAGACAAATGAATATCACACACTTTTCGCAAATCACTTAACTAACGAGTGGGTAGAAACACTTTTATCCCCCTCTCCCCCTGCTCAATGTTGTTTCATGGGGCTGCAAATTCATCCTGTTTCATTTTAACATCGTTTTCACCACCCAGCAATATTGAACCGGGGGAAGGGGGTTGAACAAATTAAATAGGCTGTAGTACTCAAATTGGTTGAAATTTGGTCAAGTGTCTCAACAGTTTTGTCCACAATTGTGGTAACATGACTAAACATCCACTTATGAGATATGTCCACCTACGAGAGGGGTCCGTTAGCAGAGGTTTGACTGTACTTAGAGAACACAGTGACCCCAGCCAGCTCTTGAACCAAGAACATCATTAGGCCACTGCGTCACCCCCAAAAGTGATTATTGTGTTAATTTATTGTCAAAATATTAGTTACATGTAACAAATGCAGGGGAACTTCTTAAGCTAATAACAGAAGTGTACTAGAAGTGTAAGAAAATCAGGAAGGACAATCAGGTCTTTTGTAGTACCCACCTAATCTATTCATAGGATTTCTCTTGAAAAGCATTCTCAGTAAACTTTGCGCATCCTGTGACAGGAACTGAGGCATACCAAGTTTGGCTCTGTTATTCGAAAGAATAAAATAAACATAATTTTAACTAAACAAATATATACGGTATTTAAATCTTACTTCATCACTTAACAATAAGTACTTAATATTCCTTTATGGAAATTTAAGGAACCTTTTCTAGATGTTCTTTAAATCTCGTAGATAAGCCGCACCCCCAATTTTAACAAGGTTTTTATGGTTACTGTAATTACACTGTATTATTAATAATAATCTTATTATTAATTTTATTGGCTCTTATATTTTATGGTACATTTTAACCACGACATGCACTTCTAAATCAATGATTTTTTAATTATTTTAACTTCATTTTACTTACTTTAAGATCATGCTCATTGTATCCTTTCTGTCTTTGCCTTGAAATGGCAGAGCGCCTGTCAACATCTCATACTGAAATTGCAAAATGAAATATCAAGGTGAATACACCATATAAACAACCGTAAGAAACAACAGGACTACTATTCATTACAACAGCAACATCAACAATCATTAAACTAATTTCAGCAATTGCTGCATATTCATAATAATTTATTGTGTGATATAAACATGGCAGGTAGTCAAAGGAGGACAGCTGCTAGCAATTAGCGTAAGTGTCACTGTGGTGAGCCTGGAAAATGGTAGGGATACTTTAAAAAACACACATTGTATAACAGTCCATTTTGACTAACCATGAGAACTCCATAAGACCACCAGTCTGCTGCTTGAGTGTGACCTCTTCTGTTAACCACCTGAAAGCAGAGTCAAGCAATACATAGTATTATAAAATGTTGATCATTCAGTGTACCTTATTACACTTTAATTTCGCGATTTGGGGATGGTCATATTTCGCGACACTTTATTTTTGCGATTTTGTTAAATTTGTAGAAACTGAGTCACTTTATTTCGCGATTTCTCTGATCTTATGCTCGTAATCATGGCACACCAGTCGGTGCAGAGGAGACTGATTATGAGGATGATGAAGACATTGAATAAGTGGACTCAGAACGATTATTAAAGGGCTAATAATTCACTTAAAGATGATATGTATGGTCACTTAATTTCCGCGCATGCAAATTTTCGCGACACTTAATTTTTGCTACATCAAATTTTCACGATTTTCTGAAAATTGCGAAAATCGCGAAATTAAAGTGTCGCGAAAATAAACTGTGATAAGGTAATACAACAATAAAACATAATTTTCTACTAGTAATACCTCTGGTGCCATGTACTCCACTGTTCCACAGAATGAGTACGTCTTCTGGTCATATTCAGATTCTTTTGAAAGTCCAAAATCTAAATTACAAACAAGACATGTAAACAAACAAACAAAGAAACCAGCACCGGGCAAGCACCATTTATGAATTAATTAAAAGTGGTCAACACTTTTGAGCTCCTTGCCAAAGCAAAGCAAAATGAAAACAAACCTGTCAGGGTAACATGACCACTTGCATCTAGTAGAATACTGAAAATGATTACACATAACATAAATAGGTTAATACTTATTGGCGTGATGCGTGATGATCTTGAGCATACGCACTAGGTTCGAAAAGTTGTTATTAACAGAAAACGTTTTGCATGATTTGAAAAAAGTTGATCAGGAACTGTAGTGTACATGAGATACTTTATAGTGTAGTTTACATGACGTAGCTAGCCGCGCAAGGAACTAGGGGAATTGATTTATTAAAGCACGACTGATTAGATTCGCATTTGTGTTTATTGCCTGCAATAATCCGGTTCAATCCGCTCAAAATATGACATCGAGATACGACAGGAACAGGCCAACATTGTCAATATCACATGATGCATATTGAAGCCGTCGTATCTGTGTTTGATATAGACTTGCATGATGATGCCAAGAGAAGGTAACAGTGACAAAAGCTGTAAAAACCCTCAGAAACAAACCGTTTAACTTACTTTTCAGGTTTTAGATCTCGATAAATAATTCCTATTTTGTGAAGATGATCCAGGGCTAAAGCGAGCTCAGCTAGGTAAAATTTGACGTCTTCCTCTGTGAACATAATCTGTTGAGGAAAAGTATGCACAGAATCAAAACTTGATCAACACAAAAAATACAAAACAAAAGAAGGAAATCCTGGGCGGGGGAATTCCCATGTCAAACAGAAAGGGGTGGGGATATCTGTCGGAAAATTTGAATTAACCCCCCAAAGGAGACCTGGGCGTGGCTCAGGCTTTATTTGACCCATAAAAGATACCATTCTAAAGCAGACAGAACAATAAGAACTATACTGATTTAGATTAAAAGCATTGTCCTAAATCTTTAATTTTTTGTCCATTGCCTCTTTTGTGCAACCCTAAATGATACCTTGATGGCTAAAAATATTACCGCTCCATCCTAAACTCCCTAAGTGATAACAAAATTCGTAATTTACACCCCTAAACTAGTAGTAATCACAAATTAAGAGAGTGCGTTCGACAGGCTAATTTCAAACAGAGGATGGTTCTCAAGTGGTCACGAACGAACTTAGAACGTTTGCTTTCTGCTGATCAATATGAAATCTGTTGGCTTTGGCAATATGATTGGCTTGATATATTCTTTTTATTGAGAATTGTGCCAAGGAAGTATAATTTTGAAATGGTGGAATGATATTCCTGAATATATTTAAGTTGAGTTAACCATTTGTCAATTGCAAGTGCCCCCCCCCCCCTAAACGAGACGACGAGCATCCCCGCCCCTTTCACACGAGATTCCCCCCCCCCCCCCCCTGGGAAGGTAATGCATGTATAAAAATAAAATGATCAACTTTATTCAATGGCTGTCTAATTCTGTCTTTAGCTACCTCTTTTGAAAGCCTCGTAAACAAATCTCCTCCTCTCAGAAAATCAAGGATCAAGTAAACTTTGCCTTCTGTTTGGAAAGCTGGTAACGCAAAGAACAAACATAAATGTTATCAATTGCCATCGCATTTCGGTAATAAGCTGCGCTTTATAAAAGAAATAACACTAAAGTCATGTGTCTTCATAGTCTATCTAAACACTTGAGTGCGATAAGAACATCTCAAAAGTTCAACGTGTACATCTGTACAGAACCTTTAAATTTACCAGATTAATATAGTATTGTATATACAATCATGTAAATAACAACATACCAATATATATGTGTGACCATAAATCTTACAACCACACTTCAAGCTTGTTTAGTTTCATACACCAGGCAATCATTTCAAATAGAAACTAATAAAATATACCCTGTTTATATATTCATAAATTATTAAAAAAAACTTCATCCAACACATAAAGACATCATTCAAGATATGACGACAAGGCGTTGGTTGTGTTTTCACATAATGTATGGGAACAATTTTTCTTTATTTTCACTCAAATCTTAATCTGGATAATAATGGATTTAATATTCTTAGTACACGGTTCTGTTAATTAAAGTGAAGTGGTGTATTGGTTTTGATAAAGAAAAATAAGAAAAAAATTATATAAATTAATAGAAATTATACTGTACTCACCATAGTGGAGTTAACAATGAATGGATGTTGGACATCTACGAGGATATCTCTCTCTTTTTTCGTTCTCAAGCGATCGCGAACTGTAGGTGTTAAAATGGTCAAAATGAGCAACAAACATTAGCATTCAAAACCCCCTCAAAGAGGTCAACAAAATGAAACTACCGATATTTTATGGCAAATCTGATTGCAAAAAAAAATGTATGTTGGCATTTAACAAGCTAAGCAGTACGTTTTTTCTCCAATAGCAATTCCGCTCAACCTAATGGTCGTAAAAAGATCATGGTTTCGACAAAGCAGGACAAAGCAAATTAAATTTAGAGATATCATCAATATCAAAGATGTACATTTCAGCTTCGTTCTCACGCAAACTTTTCCCGGGGAAAGGGCAGTCAGTATTTCGCAGAACGAATTTTTATAAAATACACTCGATAAGAAAAAGATTCAACAGCGGAAACATACGGTAAAGCTAGCAAATTGCAATTTAAGCCCACCTTTGAGTGTCGCTTTCTTCAGAACTTTCATGGCGTACAAATTTCCTGCATCGGCGTCGGTCAACTTACGCACCAAAAATACCTAAAACAATACGTTTAATAGGTTGACATCTCTGCGAAAAGCGTTTTACATAATGATGAATTAGGTTAAAACTGCAGGAGTAAATACAAACAGTAAAGTGACCATGAATAAAGATTATTAAACGCGTAAAACGGCCAGCATTGCACCTGAACAAGCGAAGATTACGCTAATACAAATTTGGTTGAACCCATTATGGCGCCCAGACAGCCTTCGAAAGGACGATTCACCTTGCACATTGAATGTTTATACTACAGCAGGAGGGCACATTGAACCTGAACAAATTACCTTGCCAAAGGAGCCTTGCCCAAGAACTTTCAGCAACTCAAACTGCGACGGGTCCGCCTTCAGACAGGCCTTCGAATTGACAAATTCTTCAGATACATCGATAAGCGAAGACGTTTCTTCGATGGGCTGTAAACAGGAATTAAAGCATAAGACAATCGTCCAGAACGACACAGCAAACTTAATATAAATTCAGCGATGAAAGCAGGCTTACTCCGTTTTTATTTTCGTCGGTCATTTCTTCGTCCGCAACCTATGAGAGTGGGAATATTAGATTTATCCGAATGAGCTTCGACCCCTTCATGATCATTCGAAATTGAAAATTCGACACTTTCACTGCCAAATTGTCAGGGCGTAAAATCACCTCAATCTCCTCATGAACTTTCATTTTCTGCCAAGGGTCGGCTAAATACGCCAAAGGCATGTTGATTTTCTCCGCGTTTTCCGACCAAAACCCTGTCCTTCTCTTCAACGACCAAACTTCTCAAAACACACTCGAGCTGTGGGGTGAGAAATTCGACATTCAGAACGAGGCTGAGCTAAGCCACGCCAAAAAATGCAAGTTTTCTCTCTACCGGAACCGGAAATGCTGTGAGCAATCTATGACGAGGAACATGAACACTAGGTAGTTCTCGTAATAACCTGAACGGCATTTATTTATCATTTGACTAGCATCTGATGTGAACGATGTACACAGGATACTAGGTACAAGGTTGTGGTTCATGACGATCGACACGGAATATTTAATTTTAATATAAATTCATGCGCGTATTATAATATAAATTTACTAATAAAACTAAATTTAGATCGCAATACGGTCTTTTCAATTACAATCAAAATCTATCAAGAATTATTCCTTTTGTCATCATGAAAAGATGTTTTTAGTTTTGAAAGCAATATCACCAATCTATACTCAAGATCACACAAAACGTGTCATCTTTAAATATACTTATGATTATTACGTAAACGTAGATAATTCTTTTTTTTGACCACAGACATCACGAAAAAATAAAATACAGAAGCTAAGAGCTTGAAAATTTGAAAGCGTTTCTCACCGAGACGAGACAACTGGCATCTGAAAAATCCATTGCTATAAATTAAAATTCCAGAATCATTTCGCTTGGGCCGAGAATAAAACTTGACTGATTGATTGTTCTATGTTTACTATAAAACGAGTCACGGAATCGGTCGAAAGCGTGCCGCTTCGGCCGATTTCGCGAGTCGCATCGCCGCTGCTGTTCCAATGTCTTCTCTCTGAGATATTATTCACAAAGCAGGATTGTACATAATCCAACATTAAATCCCCTTATTTGAATGGGAACAAGCGATCAGACGCTTGACTGAGAACTGAATATAAACCATACCTTGTTCACCATCTCTCGAATTTCACCGACTCCTCGATATACTTCTCGATATACTTTCCTAAATAAATATAACGGCGATCGCACAGAACAGCTTCTATACTATTATGTCTGTAGACGCGAGGAACAGTCCAATATGTCTTTATGTTGTTTAGGCACGTAGCTTGGGTAAAGTAGTGTTTATCCCTAAATATAAAGTCATACTATAAAATTTGCATAAGAACCTTCTCAACACTTCCGGAACTTTCGTTTGTCTTGTACGTGACGTCATCGTTGTCAAAGCCAAATGCCTTTTATGGACGCCCAAAGTTTCCGCTCATATCACGTGTATATTTTATTCATTGTAAATATGCCAAACTGTGTGTTTGAATGACTTTTGAATGACCTCTCTCTTTCTCTGACAAACAGCCTTGACATAATTATCAAGAAATTATACCTGAATTCGGAAGGGAAAAGTCGCTTGGTCTATTTATAGCCTTGACAACATTGCACTTCAGTCAGGGAAAATGATAGAGTCCCCGAAAAACCTTTGAGCCCCTGCCAAACATGGTTTCGGAAAGGAAATTGATAGGCGTATTTCACATTTACACATAAAAGCCGGTAATTTCCGATATTTTTAACCCATGCGTGAAGGTAACAAGTGAAAGTAGAAAAAATGCCTGATCGTAACAAACGACACTAGTGGAAAAAAATCGACAATCTACCAAGGCAGTCCCAGAGGTTTTCTTTCTTGTTTTCGCTCTTGCGGTTTGACTCGTTGAGAGCGCTTTTTCACTCTATATAAAGAAATAATTAAAGCCTCTGGGACCAGGCCTACAGTTATCAAAACCCCCATACAAAGTCCACTGTGCAGGTCAAGAGCCCCCCATATAAAGCGGTGGCACTGACTTGGGGGAATTATAATAATATTACAAAATTTCATGACATGCGAGAACTTGAAGGGCTTGAATGAGGGTGTTGAAATCGGTGCTTAGAAAAGTGCTTCACGGAAAATCACCCATGACAACGGATGATCAGTAAAGCCCGCGAAAACGGATCAAACTTCGCCTGTTGTTTTCGACAGGTGAATGTAGCAACCCGCAGGCAAGCCCGCGAGAGATCGCTGGAGAGAGATCTGACCATCTGGAAACTGAAGAAAACGCTGGGGAGCTGGGGGCTGCAGGTGATATACATGTGCAGTTGTCAACAAGAAATATATATCCGTTATGCGTAAAACAGGCATATCATCATGATAAACACTGTTTAGATGTGGCCGATAAAGTGTAAATAACTGGAAGGAAATTATTAAACTTGTCGCAAACCCACGGCAGACCGTTTTCCGGCTCGCAGGACGGAGTGTAAATTCACCACCGTGCGCACAATCATGCGCGGATCGAGAGGAACGGTTTTATAGGGAGAAAGAAGAACGGCGTTAAGGGCCAGAGGAGGGAGATTCAGAAACGCCCGGACGAAAGAAGTAGGAACGGCCGAAAAATTATAGGGATAAAAATGAGTTTAACAGTAGGGCCGCCGGGATATTTAACTGTCTGCTCCTGTCCCCGCAAGCAAATCGCGTGGTTAGGTACGTCACATTGTTCGAATTTTTAGTGGGATCAGCTTTTCAATATTGACGCTTACAATTCAAAAGAATAAAGCTTGTTGAAGTGTGTGATTTTCCGACGTTTCCGCTCAGTTCAGACAGTGCTTTTAATGGTCAGCCATGGGCGCCACTAAACGGAAATGATACCGGGGCAGTACTTTTAGCAAACATTTACAGAATCTAAAGGAAATCATTGGGTGGCATGGATTTTAGTGAAAAGAGGATACATCGATCAGTAGACCAAGGAAAAGCTTTCCCCACTCCAATCCTAAATAGATATAATCAGACCTCTGATCATGTATGTTTTCTGAAACAAAATTTGCTGGTTTGGTTTTGTTGTCGTTGTTATTATCATCATTACTAATTGTTGTTGTCGTTGCTGTTGTTGTTGTTGTTGTTGTTGTTGTTGTTGTTGTCAGTAGTATAGAGAGTTTGTCGTAGACAGCAAACTAATCTGCGATCAGGTGCTTTTTTTTTCGAGCGAAAGTCGACGGAAGCGAGTAGAAGGAAACATTCGTTCCTTTGATTTTGACACGATTAGATGTAGACCGTAAAGCATGTATGACAATCGTTGTGGAGTCGTGTGCTAACCAAACCGGACTAAAATAATATTTTTTGGGACTGAAGGGCGCCTGATAGCAGGTTAACATCAAACCAGTCCTTATTTTGCGTCTATTTTGAATGGGATCTCAACTCAAAGGCGGCCTTCCAAAGAACCAGTCTGGAGTGTGAAAATCAGCACTTCGTGCGTGTTTCCAATTTGTTTCCGGAACTGATGGGAGAGAAAAAACAGACTATTCTAGTTGCATTGTCTCTTTCTTTGCATATGTTTTTCTAGGAGCAAGATCTATAAAAGAAAGCGCGTCCAAGGTCCATAAATTTCTCATCTTTCGTTTTCCCTCTAAATTTAAGCACGAAAGAAAACCTCTGGTACCAAGAACCAAGGATGTCAAGGATAGATGTACCAAGAGAGGAGCTGTGCTATTTCGAGAAGCTGCCTGATTGGTCAGTTCGAGTAACGTGATGTCAGAGCCTCGATATCAGAAGGGAATAAAAGTATAATTTTTTAGATTTCAAAAAAGTATCATGGAGCACAGGAAGCTCTCCGGGGGCTTCCCTCCCTTCCTCCACCCGGGGCCCCCACCCCCGAGGTGTTGTTCCAGAAGGAACGTACGAGCTTGGAGTCGCAGATCTCAAATCTCACTGCACTCGATCGAATACACATCACACACTGTGGAGTCGCGAGTTCGAATCACGCTTTTAGGGGTAAAAAGCTCTCTAGCTGAGGGGGCAGGCTAATGTGTCACGGACGTGTCCACTTTCGGTGTGTAACGGTTTTTCTAGCCTGTTCGATCCAGGCGTTCTTCGTCCCCTCTCCCCAATCCCCACGCGCCACTCTTCGCGCTTCGCGCGTCGGGCGTCTTTTCGCATCGCTCCCCCACTATCCGAACGCCTGGAACAGGCTACGTTCATGATTCCTACAGCGCGTGACGTAAAGACGTAAATAAGACGCGGTCAGACAATAGCGGGTAAGGGGCTGGGGGTGGTAGAAGACGTGCAACTAAATTGGTACGTGCCAGCCCACTCGTTCGTATATCAATATAGAGCTAATTGTACGACATTGTAGCTGATCCATTTTGTGTCTGGAACAGGATAGCAACGCATGCGCATGTGTAGCATTCTGACAAAAAAATGGGTGAATTGTGTAGCGCAAATGTAGGTCGATCAAAAAACTAAGCAGTTGTTTTGTTGTGCGCGAAAAACGTTTAAAAAACGTGAAAAAACCATACGTTTCGAGGCTGCTGCCTCTTCTTCAGAGGTAAAAGTGCATTCTATTGGTCGTGTCCAGCCTCTAGGGCCGCGTTTAATCGAGAATATCGCAGCAGAATCACAGTGTCAAACAAACAGAGCTAAACAGAATTGAGCAACATCGAAAGTTCCAGAAATTTTCCCCACCCTCCACTCCCCCGTATAAAACAAAGAAGTCAACCAAGGGAGACGAAGCGTAACCTGTATATGAATCAGATATGAATACATCGCTTTTTGATAATAAAAGTACGTGCTTTATTTTAAAAGTAGAACGCCCGTCGCCGGAATAGCATGTCTTTATAAAGATAGTTTTGTTATTAAAAAGAAACAATAAATTATATCTTCATTTCAAGATGGTAAAAAGGAAAAAATGACTTTAAAAAGTTGTCGATAACAAAAAAGCCAGTGTGTGAAGCTAGTTATCAGAATATCTCTCTAGTCTGTTGAGGCCCTAACTTACTGTTTGTGTTTTTATGAACATGTCAGATCCGATATGCCCTGGTCCCAGAGGTTTTCTTTCTTATTTCTTCTTCTGAGTGTTTTCCGGCAATTATTTCCGCCATCAGTGACGCCAAAAGGCGCTCCATTTCAAAAACACAGTCGAACGGAAATGTACTGTCGGAAAATTATACACTTCAACAAGCTTAGTGATTATTGAATTGTGAACGTCAATAATGGATGGTTAATCCTACAACTAAATATTTAAAATCTCTTCAGTTATTTCAAACCGAAATTTATAAACATCCACTGTTGTCAGGAATGAAAAGCTGGAAAAGGAATCCAGTGAAATATTATGATGTGATCAGGAGACATCACATCGTGGAAACAGGAAGAAAGGAAACGATGTCATGCTTTTAATATTAGGCCATCCCCATAAAATGTTTTGTTTTCCATCGCCCGACCGACCAATTTTTTCAAAAGTTAAAAAAAAATTTATAATTCATTGCCTGCGACCTTCTCTCGGTGTTACCAAGCTTAAAATGCTTTGTTTATATCCTAAAATCATTCTGATATCTAAATCAGCCCAGCCCAGTTTCGGGAAATCTATCTAGTGCTTTCCTTTCCGCTCAGAAATGCATGCGAGGAACTCAAATGAGGACTCGAGAAGACTAGGAAGTTGAGTTTCTTTCAACCACATCAGAATCCACAGTTGTTTACAATAGGATCATGCTAATCTCTATAGGATTAGTCGTATTTAATTTTATGACAAGTCGGTGTTTGTTCATCTGGTTCAATTTGCAATTTGCCAATGTAAAAGTCGCGAGACCGTGGGGGAGCTTCTGACCCCTTAATTCCTGGGTTAACTTCAGCCCCCCCGAACACGATCAGTCCCGCTGTCATGATATATGAATGGCCGTTGTAAATGATTTCGTACACAACTACATTTGACCTATTAACATACACATGCCAAAAACAAAAAAAAACAGAAACTGATCAAAATGGGCAGCATCCACTGACGGACGCCAGTATCGGACCGTTTGTGAGACTTTAAAAGTTAATGAGATTATCCGACGATATTATGACGAATTGCCTCTTCCAAGTGAAGCACGTTTGACATTTTTACGTTTACAATAACATCATTGTCCGAGATCTGAAGTACGTACGTGTTTTCTGATCTGTGTTTTCTCTTATTTCACATGCACTCGACTCTCTTATAAATATAACTAATACGCTTATTGTTATTTATTTAACCCTTTCACTCCCGCTTCGTATGACGTCATTCTTTTACTCGATTTATTGTAAATATTGACGAGATTTACGTCATAGCAAGTTGAACGGCAGGCTGTTTTGACGACGAAATAATTAATTTCATCACTGATAACAACAAGAACATGTTTATAAGCATAAAAGCTAAACAGGGTCAATTTGATTTGTTCTGACTGAATTAAATTAACTAAACTGACCTGACCTTGAAAAGAACACACCAGCAAGTTATAACTTGGACCCCATCTACTGATACACTAATGCGTTTTCGAAACGCTCCGTTTTTACCGAAAACGCATCAAAAGCTCCGCGTCCACACTATCGTTTTCGCCGTCCACACTAAAACGCCCGAATACGCTCAAAAACGCTACAACAGTCATCTGCGCAAATGCGACAAATGGTAATGGATATTAATGATGTCAGCGTTTTCGAAAGCCTCCGTTTTCGCAGTCCACTCTGTACTCTAGACAGCGTTTTCAAATGTATGCGTTTTCGATGAAAACGATCAGCGTTTTCGATCGTTGTAGTGTGTGGACGATAGGCGAAAACCCATCAAGTATGCGTTTTCAAACGAAAATGCATTCATGCTGATGATAAAAATTAGCGCGCGAGAAATAAGGTATATGAAAAATTTAATGGCCGGCTGTGCTGGGCATAATTTTGAGCATATAATAACGTGGCACTGTTATTTTTGAAAACAGCACGCGGGCAGAATTTCGAGTATAATTACAAGTATAAACTTTATATTCATGAGCACATAAATTCAGTCAAGAGACTATGATTGATTCAGTCCATTTCTGTCTATACAGGCATAATTTATTGTTACATCAGAAAATATCCCTTAGATCATCTAATAATTATCATAACTGAATCAGCAACTCGCGGCTTTTCTTACCCTGCGAGCAGAGTCGCTTTCGATCTTCCTAGAAAAATCGGAAGATCGAAATCGACTCTGCTCGCAGCCGGTAGGCTTTTCTCTGTTTACATTCAGTATATAGCCTTTCTTACTGACAAGAAAACTGTCAAAATACATGCACTGGCTAGCGAATATTAGTCATATTTTGTGTTGACCATGTTTTCATTAAGACGGATGGACGCAAGCGGATTGTTCGCGTAAAAGGGCTTACGTCATTCACTGATCGCCAATGTAAAGTTCCTTGTTTGCCAGTTTCAATAAAACGTTTCCTTTCACAACCGGAAAAAACACACGGAACTGCATGAAAATATGATATTGGCACTAAACGTGAATTTAAGTAGAATATTCATCTTTGTGGGTAGGTGATTAAATAAATTAAATGGGATAATATCTCAAAAAAACAATGGTCAATAACAAGATATTTTTCTTGTCAATAAAGTACTTAAGACTGACACTGACGTCATAAAAATGAGTTTTCAGAAATTGTAGGATTAATTTGTTGTTTGAAAAACCAGAAATACGGGCAGTTTTTCACGTTTTTTTAAGTTTAGAATTTCACTACAATCCTTTCCTATTCTGCGCCTAGCGCCCGGTTCTTTCAATTTAGAATCAGTCGGCACCTACAGCCTGTGAGCACGCTCTCTTTCTGGTCTTTCGCGCGAGCGGTAAAACCAATCTCTGAATTAACCTCTACACCTGTTCATTCAATAAAACTATAACAATCAGTGCCGCGGAAGCTTTTAGCCTGATCATTCAGCAACAGTTTCTCACTCATAGTGGTTTTGAGGTCTGGAAAACTGCCGGTTGAAACATTGTGACGTCATAGTTTCGCACAAAGCCACAAGATGAGTCATGTACGGCCTACACTAATGCGCTCTTCCTCGTTGCATCATACAACATTCTAACAACCCTAGAAAAATATTACTTCGTCGTTGTTTTAAATGGGGGATTAGCCATTTTATTTCGCATACAGTATACTTCCGTCTCAATCTTCCCAAATGTTAACCATATCCTTCTTCCCTTTGTAAATAAATCTGGAGGTTCCCTTAGCTTGAGAGCGTGGTATGACGTTTGTTTACTTAGGCTTAGGTTCCCTTTTAGTGGTACAGTTGAATCCCGATAACTCGAACCTTCAATGGAAATCGAAAAAGGTTCGAGTTAGCGGGATTCAACTGTAAATAACATCCACAGGTAGCCCAAGCTAGTTCTAGCGAGCTAGTTTCAGTTCCACCCTTTCCCCTAAATGGAACTAAAACTCACTGGTATCGAAGAAATACACAACAGAAGTAACGTAGGAAATTTTTACTGAAAATTGAAAAGTGGTTCATATTTTTAGCGCCAAGAATGACCTTTTTTCGGCATACAAAGAAAACGGTCATTCTTGGCGCTAAAAATATGAACCACTTTTTAATAAAAAAAGAAACGTCCAACGTCCAAACAATTTCCTGACATACGTCACAACTAAGAATAAAAAATACGGGTAAAAGCGAACGACGTTTCGACCGCGCTTCGGTCATTATCAAGTTCAAGGTTAGAATAACAACCCCGTAATACCATGAAACGAGGAAAACAACGAGAAGCACGACAGATAACAGCAGTTTCCCACGTCACATTGTCGATCACCAGGCAAAAATTCGCTCTATTTCCTGATAAAATCGTGACCACCGCATTTTGAACTCAAACATTTCATCTTTGTGACGTGATCAAACTGCACCTCTAGAACACAAGGAAACAGTGAGTTGAAATGTCGGCTAAATTGTCAAATTCCCCCCCTCATGATGTCAAAGTTATTTACACGCAAGAGGAAATATTTTCTCTTGGTATGACACCCTTTTTTTTATTTGCTCGTGTGTAGGACAATATGTGAGCTTGTGTCGGGCAAGTTTTTCCGCGAGTTTTCCTTGAAAAGTCCCCTCCTCCCCTCCTCCCCGAGTGTTCTTGTCTTGCCAACTGAGGAGCAAAACGTGCTCGTGTGCACCGCTTGGAAAGAAAACTTGTCAATGAATTACAAAATATCTGATTAAGTTTTGGGATTTTCCGCTGTACAAAGAATGAATGTGGCTCAAAGAAAAACTTGTCAAGGACATTTTTATTCATTTTAAACGAGGAAATAAAACTTGTGAAAAAATAACTCTGTAAGGAAAACTTGCTCGTGCTCGTTGCTTTGCGGAAGTAGGGTATTCAGTTCGAATCTTTTGTAACGGTGTAAGCCCCACCCCGCCCTTTTTAGAAAACACGAACCGCACTTCCCCTCCCTCGAGGTTACAAAATGCACTTGCCTTGATTATATCAGTTCATCTAGCCTGAGTAGCGGATAATATTCTAACCCCGAGCAGAATGGGGAGAGTGTGTCTACCCCATTCCCATCTTCACAGCGGTCAAACGTTTGACCGCTGTGGAGTGGGCACCAGTGATAATAGCGCGAAATGGTAACTTTTCAGAAGCTTGGATTTTTTTTAGTAAATCATAAAAAAAGTTAGTAAACTCAACAATTGAAGAAAAACTAACAAGCTTTAAGCTCTGAAAGTAAAACCCTTATCTTTGACCGACTTCGCTTATTTTTTACGCGCTATAGTAGAAGAAAGGAAACTTCTAGGACCTGGGTGCGATTTTCCAGGTCTTGTATGTAAATTATATATTTTGGTCTAAAAAGGATCCGAGGTATTAGGCTTGGATAAATTCTGCTCACGTAAAATGGCTTATTCTGCCTGCGGGCAATGCTCGTAAAAATCGGTTATTCTGCTCGAAATTCTGCTCGGACACCAAACTTCTGCTCGAATTCTGCTCGGTACAAACTGACTTATTAAATATTCATTATGTATGACAAAATTGTAGTAAATATATAAGTTTTGTTTTAAGGCCATTCCCATAAAATGCTTTGTTTCCCATCGCCGGACCGACCCAATTTTTTCAAAAAGTAAAAAAAAAAGTTTCTGATTAATTGCCTGCGCCCTTTTCTCGGGTGTTTCCAAGTTTAATATGCTTTGTTTACATCTTAAAGTCACTCTGACATCTAAATCAGCCCAGTAATGACGTCTTCGAACACTTTTCAGAGTGATATCGGCTCGTTGCAAAATGGTGGTCACAGGTGTAAGAGCATATTTTGGGTTAATATTATGTTTAGTAGTTTTGGGTATTTAAGATAAGAAATAAATCTTGCATTTCAGGTGATGGGTTTAAAATAATATAAAACGTCGAACTTTATAGTTCTTTTGAATCAAAATATCAAATTGTAATTTCATAGCTATCGTTTCTTAATTACAGAGTGAGTTTCAGCTGTCGAAGTTTTCTAAACAAGTGATTTCTTTTATTAAGCAATTTGCGTAAGATGGCAAGCTTTCTAAATAAGCAATTTCCTTTTCAATAAAAGTATAACGAACTATTTATTTTAGACTGTGAAATACTCGCACATCTCGAGGAAAGTTCGCATACTAATACATTTTCTGTATATTATTAAAACCTAGCTTCTCTCCATGTTTTCAACACCTTCTAAGTTCTTTGTTCTCGATTCGTGAACTTAAGGCCTAAAATCAATGCCTTCCTCATCTTAGACTTAACTTTCTTTTGATGGAAACTTAGGAAAAGTTGACATCTCAATATACGTCCGTTTACTTAACTCTTTAAGAATTCCTTATTTGAGTTATTTCTTGAAATACAGAATTTTGCACAAGTAAACATAACTAGCCTCATTTAAGATTCTTTTCTTTCGGAGACCACTAGCAGCTGAAACTACCTCATAAGACCTAAACGAAGTTGTTTATCTTTAGTGTTAACAGTAGTTATTTACGAATATGTAATTTAGACATAAATAGAAGCACTTGTTAACAGCAAGTCAGTTGAATTGAGTTGACACTGAGTTGAATTGAGTTGACACTGAGTTGAATTGAGTTGAATTGAGTTGAATTGAGTTTTAGTTTTAGTTGAGAACGGAGCTCGATGTGTATAGAGCTAAGCTCAATGATGTAAGAACTGTACACCAACACTTGAGAATTGTACTCATTCAGTTCACATTAAAGCAAGTTCAACCGCATTTTGGAATCATCTTTCCTCTGTCACGCTGTTCAAGAACAACTTAAATCTGTTCGGTAACAGATTCTGGTGAGAGAAATCCGTGGTTCAAGATCTTCGTGACTTTCCGCCGCAAACAAGCATCCTTCAAATCGTGAGTACATCAAGTTATGAACTGTGTGAGCGTTGAGTTAACGGGGTAAAACCAAGCCACTAATCCTAACATACGTAGCGACAACGCTTAGCGAATCGCGCTATCGCGATAAGCACTGTTGTCGAGCAGCACACGTTTTCTGTTCCAATTGATTTTAAGTTTTCTATTTTACGATCTATGATGTTCAATCTCCGCTTATGGGTTTTCCCTGGGCCACGCGCCCTATAAACAAAGCAGTTTATATACATCTATTGTCTTAAGAGAGTTACAAACCAGATTTTGATGCATTCAACTAGTAATATCGCATGCTCTTTTCATGATTAATTTCACAACAACGCCAAACTGTTGACGAGAGGCAAAGCGAAATTGCTGGGGGAATCAACCACAAAACCAACCAAAACAAAATCTAAGAAATTTTGCGACGGATCGTGTAACAAAGCCGCACACGCTAATTTACCGTCAACCTTTCAATTGTCTTTGCCAACACCGAATTTATTTTCTGGCATTAGCACGGCACAATTTGATCAAAGCGGAGAACTAGAAATTCCTTCGTCTTTTCTGTCAGATAGCTTTAATTCCAATAATCCAGAATTAGTTGTTTCTGACGCTATGGCAATGAGTAACGAGGATCTCGCAAAATTACTTTCAGACCAGAGTAAGATGTTCGCCGAACAATGGCACACAAACATGAATGCTTTGACGAAATCATTAGAACAATCACATCTTACTCCGACATTTTCAGGCGCTCAAACAGTAGCAATGCCAAAGTTTTCGGGGAGCGCGAATGACGATGTAAAATTGTTTATAGCGCAGTTCAATAGGGCGGCTAACTTTTATAAATTCTCAAACGCGCGCAAAGCAGAAATTTTACCGCTTTTGTTAACAGGAAACGCGAGCGCTTGGGTAAACATGCTTCCGAATTTAGCTGAGTTCACTTTTCTTCAACTTTCTGAGGCACTTGTTAAACAATTTCATAGTTCATCTGATATATGGGTTTTACGGCAGCAATTAAGCGCTAGAAAACAGCTCCCTACGGAGACTGTTGCGGAATTTGCCGCTGTAATCCGTCGACTATCGCAGCGAATAGATTTACCGCCAGCGGAATGTTTGAACTATTTCATTCAGGGGTTGAAACCGGACATAAAAAACTATGTCATCTTACAACAGCCAAGTTCTTTTTCGGAGGCTGAAGTCCAGGGCAGGCTCAGAGAGTCGCTGCCCAGTCCTAAGGTCACGGACAGATCCGAGGAAATTCTAGCTGCACTCGCTCAACTGCAATCCTCTGCTTTCGCTACACCACCGAGTGTAGCTGCTTATAACTCGCCGCAATTTAATAACAACTCGGATTCGCAGTTTAAGCGTGATAAACCCCTTGGGAGGGACGAAATAGCTCAGATCGTTTCCGAACAAATTCGCCAAGAATTGCGTAGAACTAGGAATCAGGAAACTAACGGACCAGATTACCGGCCTAGGCGATCTTTTCAGGGCCAACCAATTTGCAATTATTGTAAAAGAACTGGTCACATTATTGATGTATGTCGAAAACGGCAATTTGATCAACGAAACAGGGATCCTAGAATTCCACCGCCAAACAGACCTTATAACGCCAGATATAATGCAACTACACCTTCGGGGGGTTATCAACAACGAGTTTCAAACCCTTCTAACCAGCCAGCTTTAAACTAAATTCGATCTCCCTTGATCGGGACGTTAGTGAGATCGAATTAACTCATGATTCTTTTAACAACGAACAGGATACCATTTATCAGAATCATTCATTAGACATATGTTCTAATACCACTGCAGATGACACTTTAACACATACTAATTCACAAGATACAACATCGCTAGAAAGCCACGCTGAAACTCTAACGCACGAGTCTGTTGTCCCGAACAGACCCGCTACAAGCGCTAATGAAGTAATAACTGATAGCGCGCCGCAATTTCGCGCCGTAAGATCCACACAAATGGCCGAACGCAAACGCAAAGAAAGAGAACAGGCGGAAAAGCGACAATCTCGGCAACCAACGTTAGTAAGTTCAGAACATAGCAGATTACCTGAGACTTTAACACCTAATCCTAACCAACGACAAGTTCATTTTGCTGATGAAATTCAGAGTACTGATCACAACAATTCCACTTCGAATAGTTTAGAAATAAATACTATAAATGTTCCTCAAAGCATTGCTTCAATTAATGCTGGAAAAAATATCCTAGTTTCAACACTAGATGACAATTCTGTTCAATGCTCGTGTAAACAACTTTTAATCGCGGAAGAATATAAAACTCAACAGGAGTACAACGAAGACATCTCAGAATGCGACTATAACAGTCATGAAACGCCAAGTAGCGAAATTATAGAGAACACTTCAATTATTAAACCTACGACAGGTAACGTTTATCCCGCAAATGAAAGTTTCGCACGAATTGAACAAAACAATGGACCAAATAGGAATATTATAGTAGACGTATGTAAAGAACCTGAATTTCAAACAGATATTACCGTAGGCGAACCTACACTCGTTGGAAAACCAGAAGTTGAAGTCGCTAGTGAAAATGTTTTTACTGTACAGGAAGTTATTGAACTAAACGTTACAACTGTAGAACCACAGCATAATGACGTTATTATTGAGCATACTCCATTTTTCTTCGAGGAACCAATTGTTTCTTATAAAGAAATTAAAATGGAAACCGTCAAATTGAAAACAATCAAACCAGGACAGGATACAATTGTGGCTTCTAATAACAAACACAATGAACAAACGTTAGACAGAAAATACAATAAATTGACGTCTAAATGTTCCATCAAACGTCTAATTTCTGACAAAAACGCGAAATTTAGGTTGTCAAGTTCAAATCTGAATAAACATATTTCTGAGTTTAAAATATCATGCGCATGTTTGAGAGACGAACTTTCGGCATTTCGTGTACATTCACCATTTGACATTGCAAAGTCATTTCATGGTAATCCTAATGCTAATACCAGGACCGCTGATCAGTATGATTTCACTGCACCTAAACGTTCAGATGTTTGTTTTGGAACTGCTGATAGCAGCAAGTTTTCCACTAACGAAACGACCGCAAACCAGCATGACTTAGCTGCGCCTACAAGCTCAAATGTTTGTTTGGTTGAAAAAGTCAAACAGGAACAGTCTATTTCACTTCAAGATTCAATACAGGTTACACAAGCAGCAAGCAATTGCTCTAATTTGGATGAAAACTTCGCATGTTCTATTGATATCGATGCAACTTCCAGCAGTTTTAAGTCAAATTCGTGGAGAGAAACTCCACTTTTGACAAAACATCCACCTGTCTTTAATGAGAAATCAGCGATCCAGTTAATGAGTGGCCAAAATGCACTCATTAACGGCGATCAACTGCTCAATTCTCAACCGAATTATCCGGCAATTACACAGGGGTTGCCACCACCCTACACTTACAAGATATGCAGAAAACGAAAGCCACCTGATAAAGTTTAAATGCGCATATCGCAGTTTGGACTCAAAAACATGTTTTAATGATTCTAAGAAGTTTCCTTGCTCGAAAGTATGAAATAATTCACATCTGAATTACGAATTTAAAAAAAAAAGCGAGAACTTTTGAGAACGTTTGAATTCATCATAATCCAAACTGGTTGAGAATGAACATCATGATCAGTGACTGCAGAGCAGCACATGTATTTTTTTTGTTTATTTTTCTCTTTTGACATTATTTTCACCAAGGTAGTTAGCACCAATTTAGATAGTTACTTTAACCTGGCTTGGTTTTTTTCCCCTATACAACTCGACCTGCCTATACTCACACCATCTCAACAAAACAAGTTCAACATTACGAAGATTCATCAAACGCACACCTCCTATATATACAAGTCAACTCTGGACACATTCTATGGAATCTCAGTATTTTCTTGCAAGTTATTCATATTATGGACAGTTGTTGTTATGTCAAGTTGATGAAAGGCAACTATGCAGGATATCAAGAACGGTTGCAAACTAGCACCTTCAAGCTGATCCAACAAGCAACTCATTCATGCTTTTGATTACACCGCATGTGCATCTCAACGCATTGTTTTACAGCTGATTATTCAAGTTGTCAACTTCAAGTTGAAAAAACCAACTGATTATAGCTACAGCATGCAATGGAACAATTCTCACAATTCAGAGATTTGAAGTGTACTACAACCATCATTACTGTTTTCAAGTGTGCAACAACTATGATTACTGAGACTATTCTGAAGAATCTTCATTGCATTATCAAGAACACTGACCTCCCTGCTTGAACTTCAATTTGTAGACAATGAACCTTACTTTACATTTATTTATTATTATCTATTTAGATTTTACTTTATATTAACTACCATATTTACTCATTCGCACTATTAGATCGTATATTTTCGTTTGTTTTAGTCGCCAGGAGGCGACTTACTTAAAAAGGGGAATAATATGTAAGAGCATATTTTGGGTTAATATTATGTTTAGTAGTTTTGGGTATTTAAGATAAGAAATAAATCTTGCATTTCAGGTGATGGGTTTAAAATAATATAAAACGTCGAACTTTATAGTTCTTTTGAATCAAAATATCAAATTGTAATTTCATAGCTATCGTTTCTTAATTACAGAGTGAGTTTCAGCTGTCGAAGTTTTCTAAACAAGTGATTTCTTTTATTAAGCAATTTGCGTAAGATGGCAAGCTTTCTAAATAAGCAATTTCCTTTTCAATAAAAGTATAACGAACTATTTATTTTAGACTGTGAAATACTCGCACATCTCGAGGAAAGTTCGCATACTAATACATTTTCTGTATATTATTAAAACCTAGCTTCTCTCCATGTTTTCAACACCTTCTAAGTTCTTTGTTCTCGATTCGTGAACTTAAGGCCTAAAATCAATGCCTTCCTCATCTTAGACTTAACTTTCTTTTGATGGAAACTTAGGAAAAGTTGACATCTCAATATACGTCCGTTTACTTAACTCTTTAAGAATTCCTTATTTGAGTTATTTCTTGAAATACAGAATTTTGCACAAGTAAACATAACTAGCCTCATTTAAGATTCTTTTCTTTCGGAGACCACTAGCAGCTGAAACTACCTCATAAGACCTAAACGAAGTTGTTTATCTTTAGTGTTAACAGTAGTTATTTACGAATATGTAATTTAGACATAAATAGAAGCACTTGTTAACAGCAAGTCAGTTGAATTGAGTTGACACTGAGTTGAATTGAGTTGACACTGAGTTGAATTGAGTTGAATTGAGTTGAATTGAGTTTTAGTTTTAGTTGAGAACGGAGCTCGATGTGTATAGAGCTAAGCTCAATGATGTAAGAACTGTACACCAACACTTGAGAATTGTACTCATTCAGTTCACATTAAAGCAAGTTCAACCGCATTTTGGAATCATCTTTCCTCTGTCACGCTGTTCAAGAACAACTTAAATCTGTTCGGTAACACAGGGAAGATATAATCAAGGCTCGCTTTGAAAAAACCGCAAGAGAGGAGCGTTAAAAGCCAAAGATTTCGGGGGCTGAAGAGGCTGATAATGGAATAAATTTTTTTTTGCAGTAGAATGATGGGATAATATGGCCTTGGGTTTTCTGGAATAACGGAATAACGACGTTTCCTTTGGAATAATCATCGACATTTCCCGGAATAATGAGTCTTTCTTAACTGGAATATTAGACATTTTAGAGCAGGAATAATGGAATAATGAACAATCCATTATTCCTCTTCAGCCCCCGAAAATTGCAGTGAAATATAATATATCTTACTTTACACAATATCACTCATATTAGTCGAAACGGTGACTTTTTATTACTATATAAGATCTTACAAAGGAGCATCCAAGAAATATACAAGCTGATGCTAGAGATATCACAAGGTATTTTCCATTTGTTTTGTATTTAGTTTTCAATTTTTCTTTCAAGACTTTCAGCGGTTATGCATATCATAATGTTACTGATTTTCCGGTATTCTGCTCAAATTCTGCTCGAAAATGCGTTATTTTGCCGGCAGAATGCTCACGTCAAAATCGCTATTCTGGGTTCAATTCCTACTTTTACCATCCCCCCCCGGGCAACCCCCGGGACAAAATCAGCCCTTGTGGCCCGGGAGTGGGGAATTTTGCAAGTTAGTCTTGTCCCGGGGGTAGGGGGTAGGGATAGTTGAAGTATCTAGTCGCGCAAGGAATTATGGGGCGAAATTGGCTTCGAACCAAACGGGCAGACATGCCCCAGTTAGCGGACTTCTTTGCTGGGGAATCCCTTCAATTTGTATGCGACTGGTTGGAGGAAAGCAATTTTTCCAAGTTTATAAAACCTGTATTTGAAAAAACCGCAAGAGAGGAGCGTTAAAAGCCAAAGAAACGCGGGCGAGAAACAAAAACAATGGGAGAGATGTTTCCTGACCTTTGCACGAGCCATATGAGCTCACGTCTATTTTTGTAAAACGTAATAAATATTTATGTCTTCTTGTGAAACGGTGCAGTTTGTGTCCCGGGGGTGGGGAATTGGTTCTATCTTTGTGCCCTGGGGTGGGGAATAGGACACCTGAGTGAAGAAAAAATGGCAAATGCCCGGGGGTGTGCCCGCGCCCGGGGGGTGGTTTAGGAATAGCCTGCGAACAAGCTCTCTTGGAACTTGCTCGCAGGCTACAGTAGGAATTGAACCCTGCATTATCCAAGCCTAAATGCTAATCCCTACACCCGGTACCCACAGCAGTTCTTGGAAAATTGTCCCAAAAACAGAGTCTTCAGTCACTCTAAATCAGCGATAGCGGTCGTCACCATGAACGATGTCCCATTGGTCCGTTGAGGTCATGTGACATTAGAATTTGGCGGGGAATACGCACGCCATCTTGTTCGCTCTGATTGTCAGCTCGAGTTCGCCACGAGGGAAAAGAACTTTTACTTTTTGTCATGTCTGGATCGCCGAAAGAAAATGGTACGGATGTAGAGGTTATTTTGAAGGCTATTTTGCTGTGGTGGTACGAAATAATAGCTTGATTTTCTGTTTTGTTTCTGTTTAAAGAACCTTTCGACGATGCTGTCGAAGAAAGGATTATCAATGAAGAATACAAGATCTGGAAAAAGAACACACCATTTTTGTACGATTTGGTGATGACCCATGCTTTAGAATGGCCAAGCCTTACTGTTCAATGGCTACCTGACGTTACGAAGTAAGTGTATGTATATTTCAACTGCTCATGTAAACTTGTAAGCTTAGATCGATCGAAGAATATTTTGCTTTATGAGCTTACATGTACATTTGAGTACGATTTAAGCTACATTTGGATTATAACCGGGGATTATAAACACTTGAAAGTTATGAGCTTGAAATCAGCAAGTTGCTGTAAGCAACAATATAACTTAAAAGTTCATTGTACTACTGAATGATCACCATTCAAATAGAATAACAAAAGTCGATTCCATTCTGGCGATCCGATGTTATACATAAGCTTACATCTTTAAGTTTTAGCTTATACTAATAAGCTTATATATGAAACTTCAGGTGTAAAAATCTAGTTTTACTTTTTAGTGTACCAACCGTATTTAACTTATTTCTTATTTAACCTAAGTTGCTTTCCCATTGCTAGATCTCTATTATTTTTATCTTGCAGGCCAGAGGGAAAGGATTATTCTGTACATAGAATCATTCTTGGAACACACACGTATGTCACCCAGTATTGTTTTGTTACTATCATCAAGTTCTGTGGCGGATCTAGGATTTAATGAAGGGGGGTTCGAGAAAACGACCGCTGAAGGCGGAACAAACGACCGCCGGAGACGGGATTTTCTAGGGGGGCTGGTGCTAACTTGAAAAAAAAAATAGAAAAAGAACAAGATTATGCCAAAAAATTGACAATAATCGAGGTGGATTTTTGTTGTTTAGAAACGCTAAATTTGTTTTCAAAGTTATTCTATAATTTTGATGTACTCATCACAAACTTATTAGATGAAATAATGCTTCTTCCTCAAAAATTGGATCAACAAACAGCACTCTCCAGGGTTGTTGTCTAAACCAAAGCAGCGTCGTAATCCACAAGCTTATCGTAGTGAACGTGGCGTGAAATATGTAAAGAACGTGAGTTAGCGGTATTTTATCACATACACAGATATGCTCATGCAGTAGCAGTAAAAGAGGAACAATTTTAGGTAAAGCTTTTTGGGGGAGTATTCGGCTTCAACGACAAGGCGCTTTCTTGAGGTTTTTGTCTCAATTGCAATATTTTTGTATAGTTTATCTTTTTTCTTTGGAGTTCCATATAGTTTATACCTTTTTTTTGGAGTTAGGGGGTTCGACTGAACCCCCTGAACCCACCGAACCCCTAATAGACACAGTCTGGCTGGAGATTTCTGAAATGTTGGCCTGCCTTTAAAAACTGAGAGATGATTTTGCAACAGTTGATATATTAAATTTATAAATTTAGGTCTGATGAACAGAATCACTTAGTGATAGCAAGTGTCCAGGTTCCTAATGATGATGCTCAGCTGGACACAAGCCATTATGATAGCGAAAAAGGAGGTAACGATTACTGTTTTACAAGTTATCTACACTAAATCACTGGTTAATTACACCCTCCTGAGGCCAAAAATAACTCTGTATATAACTCAAGAGTTGCACATTTTCAGTGATTTACTGGGCTAGGTAGGGTTGCGGAGGGATGGGACAAATACACATAAAAGTAACAAGGATGCTTGTTGGAAATTATATTTTAAAGTAATCCCTTTAATACCCAGGGGAGGGGGTTACTCAGTATACTAGTGACAGGGTGGTGCAAATGAGGTCAAATTTTTAAACCCCAAAAAGTCTCCCTTTTTTTCTCTACATAAAAAAATCAAGTAATAAAAAAATCAAGAGAGTGTGAGATAGCTAATTGCATCCACCTTTATTTATTCATCATACATCTGTCACAAACTTTAGGCTTTATTTACCACTTTTTCATACAAATACATCTGTTTCAATCTTGTCCAATTTTGACCATCCACATTTCATTGCGGCTTCCTAGTATTTGTTTTATGTTTTTCTATGGTTTGAAACCATTATTTAGTGGTTTTAATCTATTTTAAGACTAGTTTCTGTCTGTGTGTAAGTAACATAATCGCCAAAAATAATGTGAAATAGTCCCTTTAAACCCCCTAAAGGTACCACAGTATTATTGTTCTTCTTGTGTGACACCAGTTTACATCATTTTCTTTGTTCCACTCACAGAGTTTGGAGGGTTTGGCTCTGTTAGCGGAAAAATAGAAATAGAAATCAAGATTAACCATGAAGGTGAAGTCAACAGGTAAATAATTTTATTCCCCGTCAACTTCATTTTTACTCTTCACTTACAGTAATATAAAGATAGTGTCCTTAATACATTTAACAGCACTGATGGTTGTAAAACTGAATGTTTAAACTACATTAATTTTTTATTACTAAATCAAACCTGTGATATAAATAAATAATATTCAATAATTATTTGTCTCTTTGATTCTAGAGCGCGGTACATGCCACAAAATCCTTGCATTATCGCAACAAAGACCCCAACAGCAGATGTACTTGTGTTTGACTACACTAAGCACCCTTCCAAACCAGGTAATATTGGATTCTCGTCCTTACAGCTTAATCCAAGGTGGTAAACTACATTGTAAATATAGACTATTAAAACATAGACTGGAAAATGCGCGCGCTCTGACTATTGGAAGAAATCAAATTTTATGTAGTGTAAAATGGCTTGAACTAAGAGCTTCTAACCTGAGGCATGATATGATCATGATCAAACTCCTTTATATCTTACCATTACCAAAATAATCACAGCAAGTTGGTTGGTCAGTCAGTACTTGCCTACTTAGCTGCCTCTTTATACCAGAAGGCCTCCGATCCCAGGGGGGTACTCCCTTATATAAGCTATATAGGTATGTGTGGCACCAAAGGGTATGGTTTTTGAGCTGTTTTGGTCTGAAAGCGGGTATAGATTTTGAACATTTTGGTCTCAAATTTGGTATATTTGCCTTGTCTGAAAATTGGGTATAAATTTTTGCCGTTTTGGCTTTAGAAGGGGGAAATTTTACGAGTCAGGTCTGAAATAGGGTAGGGAAAATCACATATTTTGGTCAGAAATAGGGTAAGGGTATCAAGAAGCGTGCCGCACGCCCCCTCCCCCGGTCCCAGATCCTGGGCAATGTCACCTTGTCGTGGTGGTGAAGCTTGAGTGTCTTAACGATCCCAAGAGCTATGCCAGCCTGGACCTCTGTACATGTAGGTTCAACCATGCCAGATTAATTGGTCAAGGGGGAGAGAGCCCCTGGCCTGCCAGGTTGGGGGTTGGGCATGGGTCCATCACCCCACCCCTGTAAAAACTCACTTGATTACAGAAACCCTGTTGGTCAGTACATGTATCATTTCCACGATCTTCTAATTACTGTATCTATTTTGAAATAATTTTGAGGTAGTGAGTAATATTGTAGAACTGTGTGTTCTAATTTATCTTTGATGTTCCTTATGGTTTGAATAATTTGTTTACTTGTTAGATCCTAATGGAGAATGCCGTCCTGATATCCGACTCAAGGGACATACTAAAGAAGGATATGGTTTGTCTTGGAATCCAAATCTTAACGGCAATCTTTTGAGTGCTTCAGATGACTATGTAAGTCTGCATGAATGATTCATGTTTCTTAGAAAATTAGTATTTGCGTGGTACAATGCAACTCTGATGTAACAATCATGTGCAGTGTTTCATTGGTATTAAGTACCGCCTCTTTCCCTCAACAGACGGTGTGTCTCTGGGATATTAGCAACATTGCAAAGGTACAGAACATAACGTTGCATGTACATCGTAGTGTTCATAGTGTTCTGTTGTCTGTCATGTTGTGTCTGACTGAATGAGTGACCGACTGACTGAGTTACTGACTGACTGACTGACGGACAGACTGACTGACTGACAGACTGACTGATGGGTGGATGGACTGACTACTGACGGGTGACAATATGTGTGATATTTGTAGCCAATCAGCGTGCTATATATTTGATTGGCCGCCTGGGGCAAGCACGAGTTGTTATTCGTGGATCGATATACATAATTATAATATATATACATTCCTAACAAAATTCCTTCAATTAAAGTGCAACTTATAACAACAAACATTGAAAACCCTTCTTCTGTGCCATTGTACTCATTGGCACTTTTACTGGTAGGTATAACTAGTTTATTTGGATTATTTAAGAGAGACAGGCAACAGTGTTATTTTATAATAATTGATTATCTGCATTGTGTCTTTGAAGCTTGGAAAGAACTGTTAAAGGGACACTGTCCTCATTTTTAGCATGATTTTGGGAAGCTCAAAAACATATCTAGATCATAGGAAGCTGAACAATAATGGTTTGATTCTGTAGAATAGTTCTCGTCAAATGACAGGAACCCATTAGGAAGTGAGGATGACTAACGACAGCGAGGATGGAAATGGATTGCAATATGGATTTTTGAAAAAATGACAGGCTGTCAGTTTTTCAAAGTTTCAAGTTTGGTTCGGAAATCTTTGAAATTTTGCAAAAATGTTGTTGCAGTATGGAATTTCTTCAAGAAATTGCTTTTTTATCATTTAGTTAGAAGTTACTAAGTTCTTATTCCATACATTTAGGGACCATTTTGTGCATTTATAACAGTTTTGAGCAAATACGCCGGGACAGTGTCCCTTTAATACATGTAGATTTAAACAGCATTCCTTTGTGTACAGTTGACTTTTGAATCACACCAAGTCATCTGATTGGGAGGAATGCAAAAGAAAAATGGCAAGATATGAAATACCTTTAAAACTCACTTGTTTTGAGTGTTTTTTATTACCATGTCTTGCCAGACACTAACTGACTGATGACTGACTGACAGACGGACGGGTGGATGGATGGACTAGCTGACAGACAGGTGGATGGACTGACTAACTGACTGACGGATGGGTGGATGGATGGACTAACTGACAGACGGGTGGATATGGACTGACTAACTGACTGATGGATGGGTGGATGGACAGACTGACTGACTGACTGATGGACTGACTGACTTACTGACTGACGGGTGGATGGACTGACTGACTGACTCTAGTGTGATTAATAGTATTTTTTAATAACTTTCTTATTAGCTTCTTTTTGTTAAACCAGGAAGCAAAAACAATGGAAGCACTGCGGGTATTCAATGGGCACACAGCAGTTGTTGAGGATGTATCATGGCATCTGTTACATGAGAGTTTGTTTGGATCAGTAGCTGATGACCACAAGCTTATGATGTGAGTATATGAGTGAATGGATGATAAGGACACTTCTGATGTAAATGTTAACAGAAACTACATTCTCGTCCCAAGAGGCCACGATCCTTTTGGTCAGCACCAAGAATCAAGACCTCTGGCCGGAACCAATTTGTTGAACATGCGCAGAGTACTCGTTCTGTATTCTCAGCCAATCAGATTTGTCAGATTTGACGGTTAGTCCGCGATTCGTGGACTTCCGGTTTTGGAACCGGCCAGAGGTCTCGATTCTTGGTGCTGACCAAAAGGATCGTGGCCTCTGGGGACGAGAATGCAGAAACTAGGAAAAGCTTAAGGTTTTTTTTTTATCATACATGTATTTACACAAAATCAGGTGCTACTTAAGCTTTAAACGGTGTCAGAGCTTAGCACCAGTCACCTTGTATTAGCATGTGCTAGTTTCATTTTCTGTACACCCTGCTTAAACAACAAAGGCAAGGCTTACAAAGTTAATCTTGTTGACTTTTTAATACTTTCTCCAGCTGGGACACTCGCACAACCAACAGCTCCAAGGCAACACACACAGTGGATGCCCACACTGCTGAAGTAAGTACAATGGACATTCAGTACCTTCTGTAGACTGTCATATGAAGGTACAAAGTTCATATTCCTTTGGAATAACTATAATATTATGTGTGTTGTTGAAGAACAATGCTACTAAAAAGTTGAAAAGTAAAGTCTTGCCCCCAGGCCGAAGTGACCCATACCATCGGAGCTTATGCTGATTTCCGTATTATGAAGTAATAGATAAGGGAGTATCAATAAAGCATATGTATGTATGTACCCCCCCTGAATGGGATGCTAGTCCGTCGCAGGTTACTGTCAGTATTTTGTCAGGTTGCCTCGACAATACACCGGTTCCCATTTATACTCTAAGCAGTGTCACGCAACTCGTCCAGCTGAAAGTCAATCGCTCGTCGAAAACAAGATCATGAACAGGGAAGGCATACATGCAGATGTCGGGAGACTAGCGAACTCCAGTTGATCTCTAAAGCCTGGTTATCACCCACCCCAACAATAATTAATCCCGGCCATCCAAGCTTCGTGAGGACCTGTGTGTGTCACATATTACTAGTACTCCTAGGTGGAGAGGGGCACTGTGAGAGTAAAATGTCTTGTCCAAAAACACAGCACAGTGATCCCAACCAGCGCTTGAACCTGGCCCACTTAATCCTGAGTCAGGCGCGCTAACCATAAGGCACCATGCTTCCAATCATTGTTAATAAAAATTCTTATAGTTTTTCTGATTTATTATTGATTATTTTCATATTTTCCTTTTGTAGGTAAACTGTTTGTCATTTAACCCATACAGTGAGTTCATTCTTGCAACAGGATCAGCAGACAAGGTGAAAAAATATGTGATCAAAAGTAGTGAAAAGAACTTCTCCAAAAAATGTACTGTGTAGTTACAATTTAACAAACAGAGAAACATTGGTTTTGTTTACATGGATATTGAGAGTCTGGAAAGAGGACTTTCCTATTGATTGTTCAAAAGGCAGTCTTAAAACATCTCCCATCATACCCAACAGCAGTCAGATGTTTCAACGGTAGTTACTGTACATGATGTAGAACACTTCTGTGATTCTTCTATTCTTCTTCTGTAACTTGTTTCTTTTGTTCTTTTCTACGTCAGACTGTCGCATTATGGGATTTAAGGAATCTCAGACTTAAACTACATTCTTTCGAGTCACATAAAGACGAAATATTCCAGGTATGTTTATAAAATAAAACATTTAATATAAATAAATGTACAATATCACATGATGATTGGTATGCCTGTTTAATGCCCCTGGGAGCTATTGAAAAATAAGAAAAGAGAGATAATTTGTGCATAGACTGTTCACTGTTCTGGGCAGTTGCAGGCTCGAGCACAGTAATAGGCCTTATTCACGATAGCCGCCATGATGGTTTCCCTACTATTATGCAAATTAACCACATGATTTCTGAGGGGGGCAAACAACTTAAAATCGGGAGATTTTAACCCATTTCTTTATATACTGATGAACTTTTCACGGGCATTGTATGCTTACAGCAGAATATTTTACATTTACATGCAATCATGTTTTTAAACCCTAGGTTCAGTGGTCTCCACATAATGAGACGATCTTAGCTTCGAGTGGTACCGACAGAAGACTGCATGTGTGGGACTTGAGGTATTTCTTTACCCTTTTTTCGTAGTGACTATTTTGTGACATTATGTCAACTTTTTAGTTTGACTTAGTTCATTATCCCCATGGGGGGAAATGAGCCAGAATCTTTATGATAGATTTGGGAGAAGTCGACGACCTTGTCAGTGAACAGGTTTCCTTGTGGCTTGTACCTACTCCCATCATGAGCCCATCCTCCCACGTGATGTAATCATCGTATGGAGTCAGGCAGGTAGTTGTGCTGCTCCCCATGTAGCATTGCTTATTTGAAGAATTCTCGGTTTCCGTAATCAATAACTTTTTTATGGGATGGGGGGATTGGCCCCATGCCCAACCCCCAACCTGGAGGGCCAGGGTTTTTCTGTCAAGGTGTCCTTCCTTTAGCCTATATCATGTTATTTAAAGGTGCAGGCAATCTCGTTCCCAGAGTCCTTGTTACCCTTGTCCAGCGGTGGAACGGCCAACAAGGACCTCTGGGGGAAGCGATCCGCCATGACAAGATTCTTGGACTTCCGGTTCTACTGCGCATGTGTTCGACCCCATGTTTCAACTAACGGACGCCAAGATTCTTGGACTTTCGGTCTTAATGCGCAAGTCAGACGGATCACTCTATCCCAGTGGTCCTTGTTGGCCGCTCCACCGCTGGACAAGGGTAACGAGGACTCTGGGAACGAGATTGAGGCACCGGATACTCGCATTATGCCATTGTCGCTTAGCTGCAGTAGGACTGTATTACCAGGGTTACGATGAGGACATGCAACAGCCGACTTGGTGGCAGAGTCTATAACACGGTGGGCGTTTCTCGGCATTTACTGGGTACACCTGGTGGCCCCAGTGCACCACACCGAGACCCCTTACTACCCTTCAACCCCAAAACTTGTTAGTTTACAGTGTGTATAAAATTATAATAGATAAATATATTTTTTGCAGCAAAATTGGTGAGGAACAGTCATCAGAGGATGCCGAGGATGGTCCTCCAGAACTTTTGGTATGCGTTGCACTGTTTGTTGTTGTAACTCAATATTATTATCTGTGACATGGATTCAAGGGTTGTACAGCTATATTTTTGGGGGGTACATTTTATTAGAAGAGTAAACCTTTCCACATTTTCATGAAAAGTGGTGTGACACCAGTGTTTCCAGGATATTTTATTTTCATTCTTCCCAAACCAGGCGTGGATTCAGACCGGTTTCCAATGTTTTACGGAAATCGGTCAGATTTCTTTTTCAGGGAATGAAAAGATAAGCTCCCAAGTACGTAGCAAGGATATTGCACATGCGACCTTCAAACAGTTATACGACAAAATGTTTTCCATCAAACAAACCGATTGTTAGCCTCAAAAATTCAGGAATTGATGTTTTATAGAATCAAATCTGAAAGGTTTTCCGGGGACCATGTACACAGACTCCCCTAGCGCACAGTTGGAAAACGGTCATATTTGGGCCTGGATCTGCGTCTGCAAATTTATACAGTGGAATCCCGCTTTACGGACACCCGCTTAACCCTATTCTGCCTGGGCTTTTTTTTCGTTCCTGAGCCTGGGGGAGGGGGGGGGGGGCAGATAGTGATGACGTCATACACGCCATAATGACGTCATACGTTAAAAAAATCCGCCATCTTGGATCCTAAATCTTGGATTAATATTGACACACCGGTTAATACGGACACCCGCTTTTTACGGACAGTTTTGTTTGTCCCGGCGAAAAGCTCATATTTTTTCTCTTACATTAACCCACTTAATACGGACACCGGTTAATACGGACAACGGACACTTTTCTGTGACCCCCGAGTGACACGCTTTCATACAAAGTTAACCTCACTTTATGGACACTGGTTATCTGTGCATTGTATGTTTTCATTTGTCACGATTATGTGCTAACTGTACCCTGATAGAAAATGAAAGTTTTCTTCAGGTTAACGTGATTTTATTACTAGTACAGCATGACATGTTTGACAACTGTCTTTCTTCCGGTGTTTTACATGTAGACCTTAAAGTTCTCTGCTCACACTAAAGTTTCACTTCCTTGGCCTTTTACTGCAGTCATTGCTTGTAGCCTTCTTCCTCTTTGATGTCCTTTGCCTGTTGCTTGTGTCCGTGACGTTTATTCCGAGAGCCCGCTTAATACGGACACCCGGATAATACGGACACTTTCCTGTGTCCCCTTGGTGTCCGGATTAACCGGGTTCCACTGTACATGTAGGCTAACATCTTCTCGTAACTGTTTCGTTTTTTTTATAGTTCATTCATGGTGGTCACACAGCCAAAATTTCAGACTTCACTTGGAATCCTAACGAGCCATGGGTAATATGCAGTGTATCTGAGGACAATATTATGCAAGTGTGGCAAATGGTAAGGGGCAAATAAATCATAAAACTCTGGCATTGTTTTATTTTATTTGCCACAAGCTTTTGAAATGTTACAAGTGCTAAAATGTTTTAATCAAGGATAGCATAATTTATTGTAGACCTTCTGAAGACAGAAGGTCTGACAAGGTGGCAGATTGTAGAGCCGTGAAAAGTTGTTGTAGACGGAAAAAATCTCATAAAATGTGTAATGTAGAGAGTGACATCACAAAATGGTGGGATATTTGTAGCCGCACAAGTTGTTGTTCGTGGATCAAAGGCTTCAAAACAATATGTGTGATATTTGTAGCCAATCAGCATGCTATTGATCGGCTGCCTGCGGCAAGCACGAGTTGTTGTCTGTGGATTGATATATAGGTCAAAGGCTTCAAAGGGTGATTACAACATGTAATGTTCATTCCCTTCCAAAAATATTTCCTTCAGTTAAAGTGCAACTTATAAAAACAAACATTGAAAACCCCTCTTCTATGCCGTTGTACTCGTTGGCACTTTTACCGGTTGGTATATTAACTAGTTTATTTGGATTATTTCAGAAAGACAGGCAAGAGTGTTATATTATAATTAATTATCTGCATTGTGTCTTTGAAGCCCGGAAAGAACTGTTAATACATGTAGATTTAAACAGCATTCCTTTGTGTACAGTTGACTTTTGAATCACACCAAGTCATCTGATTGGGAGGAATGCAAAAGAAAAATGGCAAGATATGAAATACCTTAAAAACTCACTTGTTTTGAGTGTTGTGTTATTATTACCATGTTTTGCCAGACACTACCATTGTAAATGATGGTAAGAGCCATAGAGCGGTTTTCAATTGAGTGTAGTTATTTACCAAAACCATAGTAATCCCTCTGGCCAATCACAACAGACGAAAACAGCACCAGAAACCACTCAGAACTTGAAGCAAATGCATGTAACTGGTGCCAAGTGTGGGAATACGCATGCGACCAAGTCCGTTTCAATCGTAGACACTTTCGCTCTGCTACGATTGATTTTAGTTTGGCATCTGATTGGTTAAGAAAGTGGCGCGAGTTTTTCAAGCCAATCAGAGAGCGTAGTAAAATAAACCCAATGCAAACTCAATTGAAAACCGGTCTACAGCTGTTTCGAGAAACGTTGTCGTAAAAAAGCGCACGAGACAATCCCGAAAGGTAATCTGGGATATGATCAGCAAGGTACGTTCCTGACACTGTAGCTGTCAAACCTACTTTTGTTGCTTTCTTTTAGCACTCGCAAACATACTTCTATGGCGCTCGTGCCATTTTCTCAGATTTCCCTGAAATGCTGAAGTCAAGGAACCGTGAACTTAAAACTACCCACAATACCTTTCGGGATTGTCGTGTGCGCTTTTTTCCGACAACCTTTCTCGAAACAACTGTATACATCATGTCGCAGTGATTTTATCTCACTTTTTTCTTCTTCTCCATTTTAGGCTGAAAACATTTATAACGACGAAGAACTTGACACACCTGCATCAGAGCTAGAATCAGCAACATCATGAAACTCAACGTTTTAAAAGCTTGCCAATTAATATATCGTCTGGGGAGAGATCTGAGACTCTTGTACACTGTCACAGCATTCTTATAATGAATCTTAGTTTCATGTTCATGTAACATCTATCTACTTCTGCTACATTTTTCATTCAAGAACAAAAGAAAGCTCTGTAGTAATGTAGGTACACTTGATGAGTTGTTTAGTATTGGTAATACAGTGGAACCCTGTTAATCCGACCACCAGCGGGCCACCAAAATATGGTCATTTTAACGGGATGGTCATATTAAAGGGTTCTTAAATAAGAAAATGACAGTGACAGAACTTTAGTTTGGGACAAAAGGAAGTGGTTGTATTAATTAGGTGGTCATAAGGCGGGGTTCCACTGTACTTGTTGTTTTCCGTGTAAATTCCATATTCCGTCACCCATGTAGTTCTGAAGTCAGCCATAAAAATTAAGTCTGTAAGCATTTTGCTTTTTCCCTCCCGAATTGACAAGTAAGAAGTGAAAAATGTTAGCGAAGAAAAAATGACTACAGGATCTTTCAATGGAGGAGGAAGAAGAAAGAGAGAACTCTTCGTGCAGTCTACAACAAAGTTCTCTTTGTACTGTACACAGTTTGCATGATTGTCGTTGGGAAATTTTGTTTTTAACCCTTTCACTCCAAGAATGCTAAGCTCAAACTGAGGAAAAAGTCTTGAATTTCATTTTGCAGAATTGTCAAAAACAAACAGTACCGCTTGAAAGTACTGCTCGATAGCTTTCATTTGAATGGTCACACACTGGGATTTCATCCACGGACTCAAAAGGTAGAACCACCTTGTACAGAATAATAAACAGTACCACATGAAAGTACTGCTCAATTTTTCATTTGAATGGTCATACACTAGGGTTTCATCCACAGACTCCAAAGTTACAACCACATTTATTGACTCGAGGTTTGACTCTGGGAGTGAAAGGGTTAAATCAGGACCTTTTTCCACTAATGGTTGTTACATACGGTTATTTCCACAATCTACTTATCCTTACTAAGATGTTTTCCAAGTCAGCAGATATTGTACAGAAGTTGCTTTCATAGAAAAGAAAAGCTCTAACTCTTAACCAGTGGTCGTAGTGTTGAAATTTTGTATTTTCTGTTATAGAAATAGTGATTATCATAGAAGTACTGTTCAGTGTTTTTTATGAGAGTAGCGTGGGCATACTTGATATGATGGTCACTCCGACAGAAAACTGTACCATAGTTTGACTTTTAAGTAATACGCAATTACAGCTGCAATAAAAAAGCTTCACAATTACACGTTGTTTGTCTATATTATGGTGTTTGAGACGGATCGTGGGAGTGAGATGGCCAAATGAAGAACTATACAGGAGGGCAGGAGTTCCCGCAGTCAGCAAGGAAGTAAAGAAGAGAAGAAGGCGATGGATCGGTCATGTTTTGAGGATGCAGTCCAGTGACGATCCTAGAAAAGCACTAACGTGGCTTCCAATGGATAGGAGAAGTGTTGGAAGACCAAGAACACTTGGCGTAGAATGGCAGAGAAGGAAATAATCCTACTTTTAGGGAAAAGCGCCCTGGGGACGAGGTTGGAGCTGGGTAGCCTGCGTAGCAGTCGTTTCCTTCGAGAGCGCGAAAAGGACCCCCCCCCCCCCTCTATTGATATTTAAAAAAGCGCGGCCGAGTGAAGCGCAAGGGTGATGGGAAGGAGGAAAGGCGGGAGAGCCGTTCCACCTTCCCAGCATCCCCAGTCTCCAAGTCGCTCGCATATAATAATTAACAGGAGACTGAGAGACGGCTGGGGACGAGTGAGTTCACGCGCCTCCCGCGCTCGGAAAGGAAACTACTGCTACGCTGGCTAGAGCTGGGGTGGAAGAGTTGGGAGGAGGCCCGCCAAGTGGCTGTTAACCGAGTGAGATGCAGGAATATCGCTGAAGCCTGTGTGTCACCAAGGCACTGATAGGATAGATGATGATGTCCATAATATTCGCTTGAAGTTTAAAATTCCTATTTACAAGGCTAAAAATGTTCAAGATCGGATTCCAATGTTGAATCATTAGGCCTTCAGCGATCCTGCGCTTGTGAAAAAATTGGGCCGTCCAAAGGATTCGCCAATTGAAACAAGTCCATACCTACGTTGTGAAACTGTTGCGGTCATTTTAACCCTGACGATGAGTCAAAAACGTACGGTACAGTGAAACTCCATTAAGTGGAAACTTTCGGGACAAGGAGAACTGCCCCTTACAAAGATTATATGAGCGTTAATTTTGCGGGACAAAAGTTTGAGTCCCCCAGTAGAGGTTCCACTGTATTACCATTTTTAGCCTTGTAAATAGTTAATTTTTACATGTTCAGAGTGAACTTCGTAAATAACTTTTTGTAGTTTCCATTGATACACTTGGCCAGACTTACTATTATTGTTTTTTTTTAAACTTCAAGAAACAATCTGGTTGTCCGTCCAACAAGTCATTTTAATGTTATTTTTTTACCCTTGCTCAAATAACACGTTTTACAAATGAAAAGGTAACGATGGCAAATACCAACGACAAAGCTAAACATGGCGGTTTCCTCCACTGACACATATCGGTGTCTTATCTTTTTTATCCACAAAGGTGATTCTGTTCTCCACTCCAGTCATAATGGGAGATTTTGCCTTGAAATAGTCCATGACCACTTGATCATCAGTACTATTGCCAACTTGATGAGAGAGTTTCTTCTCTCTGATAACACTTAGCCCCGCTCCCCCGCGGGCCATGTAGGACGAGAGAATTACTTTGTACACGGTGGACTGGTCCAATGGTTGATAAGCAGGGAATTGGCAAGCAGCACAGCGCATCTGGATATCCACGACTCTGTTACCTGAAGGCTTTTTCATGTCGTACTGTATTTGGATCCCTGAGAGGCAAGGAGAAGGTTGTTATCGAAGCTGCCTTGAGCTCGTTTCTATTATCTATCATAGAAACTTGTTAGAAAACTCGCGTCTAAAGAGTTTCTCATGAGAAAAGAGTGGGACGAGTCAGCGGCCAGACTGTACCGCCCCAGTACCTCTTCTCACTAGGAGGCCGTTGTAGAGAGGTTCGACCAGTGTGCTTTGCGGTCGCGTGTTATTGTTTATATCCGGGGAACTCGATCTCTCGTGGGGCTAATGTATGCCATATTTTCGAAATTGTGCTAACTTGGGTCGTCTAACTGCTTTTTGTGGCCAGAACAAGGCCAGAATCCTGCAAAAAGTAGTTTTTAACTTCAAGCCACCATTTTCGCGGCACCCGAAAATGGCCGCCGTAAGAATATCGGCGCGCAAAGCACACTGGTTGAGAGGGACCTTTAATATCGTGTTTTTCTACCATGCGGTATTTCAGTTTTCAGAAGGAAACAAAATTCACTGTTTCTCCCATGGAGCCAGTAATTGAGTGTTTTGTTATAGACATTAGAGCAGTTTTCAATTGATTGTCCAAAGTAATATGCGTTTGCTTCGGTTTTGCTTTACTACGCTCTCTGATTGGTTCGAAAAACTCGCGCCACTTTCTTAACCAACAGATGCCAAACTAAACCAATCGTGACTTGGTCGCATGCGTGTTCCCGCGCTTGGCGCCGGCTACATGCAACCGATGCAACCTCGTCCCCAGGGCCATCTCCTCTTTCAAGATGGCGGGTGGGCGCGAAGAAGACCCTGGCGAAGAGCATGTCACGTGACCACAAAATTAGCCAATCGCGAGCCCGCCGCCATTTTGAAACAATCAAAATCTCCAATATTTTTGGAGACACGTGACCTGCTCTTCGCCAGGGTCTTCTTCGCGCCCACCCGCCTTCTTGAAAGCGGAGATGGCCCTGGGGACGAGGTTGGGCTACATGTATTCGCTTCGAGTTCTGATTGGTTCCTTGTGTTGTTTTCGTCTGCTGTGATTGGCCAGAGTGATTACGTTGGTTTTGGTTTCACTACACTCAACTGAAAACCGCTCTAATTTGTAACTGAGGTTTTTCCGTGGTTGTACTAGCTGAACAAAGCATGACAAAGGGAGAACATACCTGAGACCTGCAGAAATGACATGCTGGGTTTGGTTTTGTCGTACTTCGAAGCTACTTGTTCAAAAACCTGAATGAGGTCCTCGCCTTTTAGTTCAACCATATCCACCGTGTTTCTGTAGGGGAAACTGTTCACTATGTGGCCATAAGTGATGGCATCTGTGCAATAGAAGCAATCAGAAAGGAAAAAACTTTAATGGAAATGTGGGCATTGTCGGAAACAAACGTCACAGTTTGTGAATTCAGTTGAAAAAAAAAGTTGAAACATTTAGGGCCTCCACAGACTAGAGAGATAGTTGTCGACAACTATTTAGTTGTCGATCATAAAAAGTTGTCGATAACAAAAAAGCCAGTGTGTGAAGCTAGTTATCGATAACTAAGGCCCTTAGTAGTCGATAACAAGCTTCACACACTGGCTTTTTTGTTATCGACAACTTTTTATGATCGACAACTAAATTGTTGTCGACAACTATCACTCTGGACTGTGGAGGTCCTAAAAGGAAAGGTAACAAGTGCTAACAGTTACATTAACATGGGCAAATTTAATAATCTTTGAAAGACGTGCGAGAAAAGCTAGAAGAAGACCTTATTAAGCCAAATTTTCAGTACTCTGTTTTAGAAACGTACTTCAGTGACTTTGTTCTCCAACAATTTTACTCCCTGACCCACATACAGTATACTTTACAGGCAGGGGTGAAGAAACTTCGTTACTTCCTTATTTGCCACTAGGCATAATGGGCAGTAACAGAGGTCTATATATATAAACTAGCTTTTCTTTTGTTGCTGGCTTTGCGTAGCGCGTGCATTATAAATTGTTCAACGTGATTGGCTACTGCGGTTCGCCGGAAAATGATCTAAAAATAGCCTTGACGCGAATCTGATCATGATGGCACAAGACCCAATACCAGAGACGGAAACCTCTAGTTAACGACCTCTAACAGGAAGTAATACAGTACCTTGTGCGTTGACGAAAATTGATGAAGTAATGCTTCCACTGTTCTGAATCGCAACACTTGCCGCCGTCCACTGCGCTTCATTGGCGGATTGTTTAGCGTAGTGGAACACCATAGCATCTGTGACAACATTCCCTAAATTGCATTCTTTGAGCATGCAGTCTGGTTTTCTTGCATCAAGGAAGACAAAACTGGTACCCACTTTGACCTGAATGATAAACATTTTTATTTTTTATTTCACTTTCAGCAACAAAATACTTTGCGGCTTTGTCACTGTGTGTTAGAACATAGTTAATAGAGGGAAATGGTTATGAAACTCGGCAAACTTCAAAGGAGCAAACAAAGACGCCAAGATTTATGTTGGAAGGTCCACGACCCTGCACAATCTTTTTTTGCGCTCATACACTATGCATGAATTACGTAATCGAAACGTTTCTATTGGTTAGTTGCTTGAACACACGTAACCACCTATTGTATTTTGTCAGGTTTGTGCAGGGTCAAGGCCAAAAAAAAGCGAACAAAAACATATAACAAAGACTTTTGTCGGGCTTCATAAAATAATAACCATTACTTTTATTAACTATGGTTAGAATAAAGTCGTTTTACATGGCTAGGTTTCCATTGCATAAAGCGACTGGTAGTATTGCTACTCCATCAGCCCCCCCCCCCCCCCCCCCCCCCCACCACCCCCGACTTGGCTTGGATGGGATGCTTATCCATCGCAGCGCAGATAATCAATTTACAGTCGGGGAAAAAAGTACACGCTGTTGATGACGAAATCCCGCCTCCGAGACGGAACAGAGACCCCGAAGTTGCTAAGCATTATGACGTCGCTAGCTTTTGATTGGATAAAATGATTTGGAAAAAATTCGAGTGCTTAATTCAACGAAGTTTTGCCAAAACCGGCACTTTTTTCCCCGACTGTTTAATTCTGAGGCACTGTGAGAGTAAAGTATCTTTCCCAGGAACACAAGAATGGAGAGAAAGCACGAATTTGTTACTCGCCTCTGACAGCTTGGCCACCTCACTTTTCATCTGTTGAACCTGTTGAAGAATTGTTGGATCTTTTGCTACTGACTTGTTCAGTATTATAGGATTCCCACTCCAGGCGGTCACTTTACCGTCAGCATCGAAATCCACCTTCAGATGCCCCAGATATTTACCATAAGCAAAGTCTTGAACAACCAGCACCTTAGCATCCGGGTTCCCGTCCGGTGTGATAACCAAGGGGTACGGGCCATACGGCTTTTCAGTGGAGGGAGGTGTACCTAAAGTGTTGCGCAAGAGGGGGATCATGTGACAAGGACTAAAAGTCTGATAACGGATGCTGAAATAACAGCGGAGGAACGATACCCTGACCCGATTGTTCAAAGGGTAGATAACACTATCCAGTGGATAACATAATTGGTTTTGTTAAAGCGTTATCCACCCTTTGAACAACCGGGCCTATGATTTTTGATGGGGGTATTCTCGAGATATTTTAAAATAGCTACAACAGACTATTTAATTGGCGACATTAAAATACGTCACTCGCTCGGCGTGTGCTTAGGTTTTTTACCGGAGAGGATAAAAAGATTCGGAAACTCTTCTGAGTGCTTCCAAGAATATTTGCCAAAACCGGCACTTGTTACCCCGACTGAATTTCTCGGCCTTTATAATTTTAGGCCTCGAGCAGTCCGTCCAACCTCGTCCCCAGGGCCTTCTCGGTATTCAAAATTGCAGCGAGCGAAGCTTCTTGAATACTGAGAAGACCCTGGGGAGAAGCAAATAAAACGAGAGGAAGAAAATGGCCGCGAGCGCGTCTCGCCCCAGTATTTTCGCGCGTCCATTTTTCCTCTCTTGTTCTTTCTTTTATCACTCTACAAACTAACGGAAATGAGGGACTACTCGTGGTCTACCTTAATTTGTTGTGCCATTACCTGTGTACAGGAAAGTGTTTGTGTGTCCACCCACTACTATATCGAGCCCATCGACTTCTTTAGCCACTTTCTTGTCCATGTCTATACCAGCGTGACCAATGGCAATAATCTTATTGATGTTCAGCTTCTTGAGTTCCTTTACAGCGCTTCTAACTGATTCTACCTCGGGAAGGAACTTGACGTTGGGTCCTGGACCAGGTTTTGAAAACCTTCCATTGAAAAATAAAGAAAACATTTGTGAAACAAACTTTGACCTAAACGTTTTCTTTAGGCGAATGTCGGCATCTTCGCCTCTCATAGTTCTTGCATTTTGATTGGCCAGTAGAAACGAAAGCCGTCAGAAAGTTGTCAAAAAGATATCAAAAATATGTCAAAAAGATGTCAAAAATTAATCAAAAACTTTGTCGAGTGGCAACGGTAGGGCCCTCTTCACTGTAAGCTAACTCTGCAAAAACACTATTTCTTACTATACTAGCCTGTTCCAGGCGCTCATCTCGTGGAAAAACACAAAAAAAGCGGGCGAACATAGCGGGAAAAATCGGGAAACGGTTGATGATCAGACCCAAGCAAGATACAGCCAAGAATCCAAAGTTGTAATGAAATACTTACGATGGAGTATTCTGCATGACATATCCCACCAGTCCAATTTTCTCGCCTCCGACATCAAGAACCTTCCACTTGACGAACAAGGGAGGGTTGGGCCATGAAGGCTCATGGGTAACATTCAGATTGGAGACCACTACCGTGAAATTCAATCGGCTTATGAAGGAAACTAGGTTGTCAACACCGTCATCAAAGTCGTGATTTCCAAGGGTCTGGAAAAAAAACCAAGGAGGAAAACAATTTTATTAGTAAGTCACATAAGTAACATTAAAATGTTACTTATCTACACGCAACTTGGACTGCAAAACAGTCCTTATTTTAGTGCGAGAGTGTCGGGCTAAACGGTCGAAAGGATCTGGAACGAGCGTGAATATTACGAGTGGGATTGGGGAGGCGGACTCTCTTTTCTCGCCTCTTGGCTCGCGCGTGGATTATCGGCGCTTCGCGCCTCGCTCAATTCGCGCGTCGCGCACAATATCTCGAGAGAAAGAGAGACTGTTTTGCAGTCTACGCGCAACTCTGTATTATCCTGAGCGCGTGGGGCCTGTGTAACAGAGAAGCCTTTGGCACCCACGTGTCACACATGTCTTGGGTAATTCTGAGGCCTTATCCTCAAAACTGCAGCAGCGAATTTCGCTCTAACTTGGAAGCAAGTTCTCGCCATTTAGCCTGCGGGCAGCAGGCTCTCTTGTAATTGTTTGGGTAGCCTGCGTGGCAGGCGTAGAAAGGGGAGGGAGGAGGGTAGTTCGAGCGTGAAGCGCGAGGAGAGAAGCGCGAATATTGTTTGGGTTTCGTGCTAGTGGCGAAGGCGCGATTTTGGCGTAAGAGAGCCTGCTCGCTCAGTCGCAGGCTATCGCCACTCGACTCAGCTCAGGCAACGGGTCACGCGCAGAGTAATCCACGCGCGAACGCTCGCGACCCATGCGCGAGGTCACGCGTGTACCACTCAACAGTAACTTCTCGAGATCCTAAAATTAACTTTCGTTACTGGTGTAATGTAAACTGATCTGAATTCAATATGGAAATGTCACATACTCACATACCATGGCGTCGTATCGAAGCTCGTTCATAAACTTCCTCGTGGCATTACCGCGGTAGACTTGATACCACAGCGTTCCTGTAAACACATCTCCAGCAGAAACAAGAAGCACGTTCTTCGCTTGCGATCGGATCTGGTTGATCATAGTCGCTCTCCGCGCCATTCCTCCGAAGCACTTTCCAGCTTGTGCCTCTCTGGGGTAGCAGAGAAATCCGTAGGAGTCGGTTTCTTCAAATCGCGCGTGATTGTCGTTCGTGTGCAGAAGTGTAAGCGAGAAACCCTGGGCCACGGAAAATGCAAAGGACAACAGCAACCCAAAGATGAGTGATTTGACTGGCGTGACCTTCATGTTGATCGCTGCCACTTTGGAATGGAAGCAGCAGTTTATAGTGGGGAGAAGCGTTGCGTGACGACACAAATAACGGCTGCGTACACCTGGGCTGCATAGGAGACTGCTAGCAGTGTTGTAAATTATTTCCTGCGATCGAGCACACGTCACGCTACAATGATTGTGCGGTGTCGGTTTACAATTGTGCCCGCCAAAAAGTCAGTTCAATTCATTACTGACCACAAAGCCAGGCAAACAAAGACGATTGGTTATGCGTATAATGATATACAAGAAGACATAAAGGTCTTTATTTATTTTCTGGCATACCGTAATTGTCTCGTCACCCTTCGTAAACTTGACCAAACCAGGAGCCCATTAGTGATGGGCTCCTGACCAAACTTCATAAGGGATGGACCATTTTATTTTGTTGGGGGGGGGGGGGGGGGGGGGGGGGCTGGGCAGTTACCCAAAAAAAATTCCTGCACAGAAAAAGAAGAGAAAAAAATATATATTTTCGAATTGATTTCCCCACTGTGGAAAAAATCGTTTAGATTTGCCTTGTCAAACAATATAGCAAAGTCTTTTTGTTCGACCTAAAGCATCCTTTGTCTTTATGCAAAAATCTAACCCGTACAGTTCGTTCCTAGGGGCGGTCGGGGGGTGGGTGGTAGCGGATTGTGTGGAAGCCACCCCCTGAATCCTCCGAAAAATAAAAATAAAACACATTAACTGAAATAGAAAATAAATACAAGCAGCTTTGTATATGAGCCTTACATGCCCTGCCTGTCAGTCAGGCTTGGCTGATATTGTAGTATGGTAGGTCCGTTATTAATGATATAGCTTGAATATCAGGTTTTTCCGGCGGGGGGGGGGGGGGGGGGGCGGTGGATGGCGGGCGGAAGGCCTCATGATACTCAGGCTATTATTGATACACCAATTAAGCCGTAGTCTGTTCCAGAGGCAAACTACTCCTGACACGTCAAAGAACTGCAAATGTCAAAAAGTCTATACATTGACAAGTTTATTTGAAAACGGAAATTTTCTTGATTTAGAAACAGTTTGAAATTATAGTTTGTCGTTATATGACTTTTATTATATTGCGTCAAGAGAGGTGATCTAACGAGACAACGTTTACCGCAACATTGTTGCGGCAACGGTATGTTACATGGGACGATTTTTAATAGACTACGATCAGACCCTCATTTTTCTCAGACTATCCCTGAGAAAAATGAGGGACTGCTCCTAGTAAGTAACTAGTAAGTAAGTACTCCACAACATTTCGTTGCGGCAACATGTTGCAGATTTTTTTAATCGCTTTCAAAAACCTGCAACATGTTGCCGCAAGGAAATGTTGCGTTAAAAATCACCCAGCGTGCCATGTTGCACGATAACGATTTTTTATCGCAACAATGTTGCGTTAAAAACCGTTTCGTGTAACATCACAATATAAATCAGTCTTCAATATGAAGTTTTCAAGGCTTTCTCGATTTCAAGAAGGCACTTTGATCAGCGACTGATCTGTCAAGAAAATACTTTAATAAGTTTAATTAGCGAAGAAAATGAAAAAGCCTGAATTGAGATTAATTAAAATTGGATCATTACCGCGCGGGCAATTGAACTACGTACTAAGTGCCTGTCACACGGTTTCTCAGAATTAAAAAATTGGTGTTTCCAATTAGAGCTCCGGTGCTAATCAAATGACTAGCTCTGAAAGCGCAACGAGCAGCAAGACAAGAAAAAAGTGACGCGATAGGCGGAGAAACAATTATTAAATTCATCTCCCTCCCTGCGTCGATTCAAAACCTTATCACTAATTCAGTTTATTGGCAGGTGGGTTAACACAATGTCAATTATATTCGGCAGCTGAGAAGAGAATGTTGTAACAACATATTCACAAAGTTGAATAATTTACTACAAATACGTTTTGCGTTAGTGAAGTCTATATAGGATGAGATGAGTCAAGCACCGCCGTCCAGTCCGTACAGTTGCCCGAGAACGTTAACACATTAACACATTCAAGAAAAGGTAAGAATTTTATTAATTGATCGATGTAACGGCAATTCGATCATATGTATAACATCGATATGGAGTTGAAGTAATTCGCCAGCTAGGACGCTTCGTTACTAAGTTACCAGACAAGTCATAAGTAAGGGTTAGTTATCCTTCATGGAGAAAATATATAACTTGAAATCAGCGGCGAGAGTGCGCGAAAACTCAGTCTTCTATTAATGAGGTATATATACATGTCAATGAATCTTACGAATCTCTTTCGACAGACTGCAACATTGATCTCCTACCATAACATTAATGACTTTAATATTTACTGTTGTTCTGACTGTTTCAATGTTGTTTTGTAGAACGGCAAGCTTCCATAAACTTATGGCAAGCTTCCATAAACTTCTAGGTATAGTTTATATGAACTGAATTTATGAAATATCACCCATTTGAACTGCGGGCGAAAAGAAAGCCTGAAAAATTCAGGCTTGAACGGTATTCAAACCCATTTAATACCTGGTATAGTTTATATGTTCATTCACTTACATGCGCAGCTAGCTAAACAACTCAACTAGTCATTTCAGAGCTTGAAATAATTTACTTAATAAACGTTTTGTCTGTATTAGAGGGTGTATTCAGTTCTACCTACGATCTTTCTGTTTTTCCTTTTGGTATATATTCATGCTTTAGACCGAGCCCAGCAAAGAAATCTCTTTACTCTCCTTCCTATATATTTTCGCGTTTTTCTTAGACGATCAGATATCTATTTGTTTTGATCCTCTGACTTGAATTTAGCCTGCGTAGCAGGCGCTGGGGTGAAATATAGAGCGCGCGAGTTGGAGGGGCGCGAACGAGCCGGAAAAAACGAGCGTTTCCTCGCGTGTGCCCCTCTAACTCCAGCGTCTGTTACGCAGGCTAACTTGAATTTGTCTGTACAAAATACATTGAATGCTAAAGGGAAGATCATTGCAGTAGTGACGTATAGGCTCAGGTTTCCAGATACGTTTTGAAGGCGGTGTTACTGAGGGAATGCAACGGGTCAATATAAAATATTGGCCACACTAAATCATCTGAAGCTTTTTTCATTTGCCGGGTCATGTAACCAGCGTGACCTTTTTGGGGTTTTGACCTGAGACCCCTAGCTCTCTTATCTGGAACACTGGTAGGCTGTAAGTTCAACGCTATCCATTGATTTTCACAAGAGACGGATGATCTAAGAGAAGGATTCTCCGTGCCCCATGATAATTTTTTGAAATCTATTAATAGTTTCGCGCCATGCTGTGAAAGTTATTTTTATTTCCTTCTAATGGAGGCTCCGCCATGGCGTCATCACGTTACTCGAACAGACCAATCAGGTAGCGCTCTTAAAATAGCTCAGCTATGGACTGAAAGTTAAAAATAGATTTCAAAAAATTATCATTGGAAGAGCCGCCATGGATCATCCTCTCTTGTTTTTGCATATCATTATTTTATATTTCCCAAGGAGTCCATTTAATTGGGTATTCCATCCGTGTGTGAAACCAGCATGGCCGAAAGCCGGTTAACTTCGTCCAGTCCTCGCTCTCCGGCGGTATCACCGCGATCAAGCTCTTCAACAAGCAACCTACCATCTGAACTGATGAGAACAAAACTGTTAAAAAGTCGTTTGTCGCAATGGAAGAAACATAGCGGCACTGGAGAACCTGTGTCACCAACTAAGAAAATGCTGTAAGTGGTCAACGTATGTATACTTCAATTCATTGTCCAGATAACCTGCTGCGATAAGGCACTGGTTTTTTGCGCGTTCAATCAGTCAAAACAGGTTACTTCTGCCATAAGCTAGTGGTCCACAACTGTCGGAGATTATCCCGGTTTCTGTAGCACAAAGGGACTAGAAGTATTGCTACTTCCCCTGGATGGGATGCTAGTCCATCGTAGCGAGTTTAAACTCCCTCCTCTCACCCCCAGCATTTTGTCAGGTTACCCTAAAAATTCACCAGTATCCATTTAATTTGTATTCCTAGGTTGAGAGTAAAAGACTGTAAAATAAGAATAACCTAAACCTGTGGGGAGTAGACTACTAGCAGTCCCTCATTTTTCTCAGGGATAGCCATATGAGTGGGCGGAGAGCACGCGAGCAGCAGTAGAGAGACTTAATGAGGACAGCACTAAAATAGTTTAAAAAACGAACAAACCAGTGGCCCTCCTACATAATATACAAGATAAGATAAAATACAATAAAATATGAATATTAAAAGTATGAGATATGTACAAATACAAGAAAATAAATAAATAAAAATAGAAATATGAATATGAATAATATATAATGGTAATAGGACTGAGTGGAGTCCAATTCGGTCTGTAATCATACGAGTGATTAACAAAATCGGACGACCGCGCTTCGCGGGAGTCCGATTTGTTAATCACTCGTATGATTACAGACCGAATTGGACGACACGAAGTCCTGTTACCAATTAATCATAACTATAACAAAATTTGAGGAAAAAGACGTTAAAACGTGAATAAAAACATAATAATCAAGTTTGTTTTTGACCGAGATGCATGCACGAGCAAAGGACTGCGCGCGCAAATGACGCGTACTGTCCAATTACACTGTCCAATTACAAGCATGACGTGTAAACTGTCCTATTACATCGTCCAATTACAAGCATGACGCGTACACTGTCCTATTAGTGCTCAAATCGCGCCTGCTGATAACCAATCAGATTCGAGAATTTTGTTATAGTTTTGATTAATAGCTAAATAGCGCGCGCGAAAATCACCTCGAAGATCCTCGAGGTGATTTTTTTCGCGCGCTCGCGTGTTCTCCCAAACCACTGAGTTCACAACACTTTTCCCTGTTTTCAATTACCCCCTGGGAGGTATCGAACTCCAGGTCTTTCCATTCCTTGATGCTGTCTTCGCCCAGTCTTGCTCTGTGGCCCTCTTCTTACCCTGTGTACATCCGACTCCACAGTCTCCACAGGCTACCCTCTTCTCCCACGGTAGTTTGCACTTGTAGGTAAGCGGGGTACAACAGGCCCACAACAGGCCTGGATCTGAGAGAAAATGTGAGCGTTTTCCAATTATTAAAGGGCCAATGAGGACACGAACGTTCAGAGTCGTCTAGTAGATGATTTTGCTCTTATTAAAAATTAAAGAAAAGAAGAAAAATAAACCCTCACAAAAAAACTGAATGCTATTACAGTACTTTTCGCGACACTTTAATTTCGCGAATTTTTCAAAATCGAGAACATTTCATGAAATTTGCGCGGGAGCCCGCTTAATCTGGCCGTGCAGTACTGGGACGAGTACCATCGGTTGACGTGACAACAAAGGTTTGCTTTGACAAAGATCAACTTTTGTCTTTGGAAATCCTTGAAAATTTAGGCAAATATGGCCTCCAAGGCAATGAAAAAGAAAGAATCCAAAGAGAGGGTTGCTTCTGCGGCTAGAACCATACCAGAGTAAGTGATTTTGATTTGTATTTCAATCTCTGACAAGCAAACTTCGCGCTCAAATGGCGGCTCGATGGGAGAACGGCGAAGCTTTTTAGCGAGTACATGTCCTTTGCATGTCTGATTCTATATTTATAGCATTGAAATATACTTTTAAGTTAGTCAGAAATATAGCTCTCGATGTAATTTTCGCATTTTTGCAAGTGAAAGGTTCATCAGTGCTTCGATAGGCCACGTAAAATAAGTGTTTGCCCACTGATCCCGAAGTGCAGCCGGCTGCACTCGGACAAGATCTTGCTTCTTGCTCCGCCAGACACAACAAGATTATTTCAAGTTTTTCGGATGTTTAATTGTTCCTTACCAGCTCTGGCACTAACACAAAGTCTAAACAATACATTGATCAAGTTAATTACGCTCTACTTTAAAAACTAAATGGAAATCGCCTGGATAAAAGATCATTTCATGTACATGCATGCATGTGTTGTACACAAAATGAGCTCTCGTTGTGAACTGCATGTCCTGTCTTCTTGTAGCAGATTTTTCACCGTGAAATCACTGTTGCACGACGAAAACCATACTAAAAACTCCCATATACGTTAAGTGACATTTCTTCGTGTCTCTTTTATGAAAAATATTGCTTCTTAAAGAGTCCATTTGAGTGCTGGACAGCGTTTTGTGACGTTCGTGCCTAATTATAGGTTATGGTATTAGATTCCTTCGAGTGAAACGAGAGAGTATAATATAGTTTTGCTCTCCCAGAGCGTTTCCATGAGAACAATAATCTGATAATGAAATGAAATAAGACAAAAGGACCATCGTTTAGAGAATCATCGAAAGAGAATTTGGCACGGTAACCAATTTGTTCTGCCAAAGAGAGACAATCTAATATTTAGCTTGCAAACAAACCAGCTTGACGTTTGTGGAAGCTAAATATAAAGTTTGGCAATATAAAATCGTTCACCTCTCTCTCGCTGGCAAAGATGAGTTCCAAAGGCGCACAATGGAAGGATTTGAGGCTCGCAACGGTGTCCTCGGCCAAATTTAGGCAAGTTGAATTCTTCTAACAGCTATTCTAAACTAAAGCCGAATTAACACCTGCTAATTTCAGTTGAGTATGTTCATTTCAGGCAAGCATGTTAATATCTATATCTGTAGGTGTCATGTCACGGATTTCGTGAAATATGTTTTCTTTGGAGGGGTCAAAGTGTTTCTTTTACCAACCGTAAGGTAGCAAGGATTAGCTCAAAAGAAAACACCAAAACATGGGAATCTAAGCTTGAGGCTCTCTCTTTTCTGAGCAGCAAAATGAAAACAACGTGTCACTAGAAACAACGCTAATCGATTTTAAAGCTTCTACATTTCTGCCCGATTTTAGGCACAAAAGATTTGTACACAGCGTTTGATCCAGTAGCAGTGTTAAACAACTGGTATATCTTTTAGGGTTTACAACATATCCTTTTGTTCAGTCAACAAAAGCACAATTTAGGAAAGCTTTCAATATATGGAACTAAATTGAAATCTACATGATTATTGCCAAATATCTGTAAAAATATTTGCTTGAAATATTTCCAGTTGATGTCAAAACTGGTGACATATTTGGATTTGTTGTAATTACAGCCAATAATAAAAGGTCAAAATACAAAGGAAGCCATATCAATGTATTTATTGTTTACCTTGGAGCTTTGTGACAATGCAAACAAAAACAGCTTGTAATTAAATATGTACATGAATGAATTTTCATAATTTAACAAAATGGGAATAATTTCTAAAATGTTCGAATATTTCCTAAAATTACAAGCTTTCAAATTTACTTTTAGTTAACAGTTTTTCAATTTATGACTTGATTCATTTATGTAATGTAGTGCATACATGTAAGTTACTGTAAGGAGTTAATTATGATAGTAATACGGGCACAGTATAATTTATGTGGAAACAGTGGCTAAGAAGGTGGTATTTTTTACTTGTTATTGCTCGTAATGAGATCAGCCTTGACCCTCTATCTGTGTTATTCTTTTTGTTCGCCAGGGCTCAAATGCAATTATTTTTCTCTCTAATAATTTACTGTAGTTGTTCTGTATGACCTTACTAGTGCTTAATTGATTGTTTGAGCATTCAATATCATTTCAATGTGTTTCAATTCCCCCAAGATTTTTCTTTGTATTTAGGTCTCTGGTTTAAGGACAAATAGAGAGGCATTGTAATAATGTACAATGTCAAATAAGTGACCTGTTTTGGTCAATTTTGTCATTACATCAAAGCCTAAAAATTGATTCCCAAAAATACCTTGTTGACATCTGTGTAGGGAAGCAAAAATTCCATTTTTGTTGCTATTTAAGTTTGCTTTTGGTGAACATGTTTGTGTTATGTAACAGTAAGCAATGCACAGGGTCATCGGTTTATTTAGAAAATCTATTTGTTTCGATAAATGACAACAACAGAATTTATAACACTTCTTCTATTTATGGTCTCTGCTTTGGTAGTATGCCGGCATCACAAGGTAATTAAAACGGCTTTACAAGTCATTAGTGACGTGACCACAATAGGCAGATTTAGCAAAGACAACGTGACATCAAAAGAGAATGCGAGAGCACCCGGGATAGTCTGAACATGACTTGTTTTTGACTACCGGTGCATGCGCTGCCGTTCTCTCTACAAGATCACAATGGCATTTTGCAAGTTTCATGTCACCACCAGAACGTGATGGCATTGTAGGCCCTGTACGTGAGCCATCATCAGGACGTCACATTGTCTTTGCTAAATCTGCCTAATAACTAGAGTATCCACTGTGGATACTGTACTCCTCTTGGTTGGGATACTAATCCATGATGGGTTAGCCCCCCCTCCCCTCCCCCACAGTATAATTATTTGTAAGGTTGCCCCAACAATTTGCCGGTACCCATTTCAAGAAGTATAATGGTCATGCACTTTGAGGGTACATGTAATTACATGTAAGACTGTCTTGCCCAAGAACAACACAATTCTACAAGTACGACACTGGCGTGAACTCAGCAATACAGTATATAGTCAAGAAATACACACTAAAAACAGATTATTAAATTTTGTCATCAAACTGTAATATTCTCTAGTTTTCATTTCAGAATTATTTGGATATATTTTTTTCTAATCTTTTTTTAAACAAATCCATGTGCATACATTATTATTTTAAAAAGGTATTATTCAAATAATTAATATTATTAATACTGTCACCTATAAAAAGTTAATTTAAAAAGTTAACATGTATATGTTCATAAAAAATATAAAACAAAATGTAAATTGATGATTTTTTTGGCAAATTATTTCACAAACCTTTTGTTTGTTCTTTTTTATATGCAGTAAAAGAAAGGTCCCTTGAGATCAAGTTATATTGTGTTGTTTGGGATCAAAGCATTCCTTAGAATATTGATTTAACTTACAGTTTATGAGCACACTGATTTTTTTCTCATATGAAGGCATTTGCCAGTGAGTGTATTTTAAACTTATAGTGCATTTTTTTTAGCAGAAAATAAATTTTTTGGTTAAAATTGGTGCATTAGTACAAAAAAAAAAAACGACCTAAGAGCTGCCTTGTCTTATCCAGAAAGTATTTTAGGTAGCATTTCTTTGTGGTAATGATTCTAAATATAATTTATGTAATGGGTCGAAATCAAGTGTATATTATTATAATGCTTATCTACATGTAAGGTTACACGTACTACAGCTGTTATTTTGAGCAGCATAACCTTTCATCGGCTTTGCTTTCATTTGTTTTAGTTTCTGGCAGTTGAGAACTGTTACTGTACCAATATGTAGACCGTATAATTTTACAAATGTGCATGTTGGTTAGTGAAAGCAGTTCTCAATCTGAATGGCTAAATATTGCATTGTCCAAAACAGAAAATTCTAACTAATGGATTCTACATTCAAACTGTACTGTAAACATATACTGGTTACAACTTTTAGTAAATAAAATTATACATACAAAAAGTCTGTTAATAACTTGCCTTGCTGTAAATATGTATCTGTGATCTTCCCTGGCTTGGACGTTTGTTCAACTGAAGTCAAACAGAGCTAAATAAATAGATTCCAAGGAGGTTGAAAATATCTACTGTACTAATCTTTTCTGTAAAATTGAATCTGGGTTTTGAAATAAGAAGTTGTTTACCCTCAGGGATAATTGCTAGTGAACAAAAATGATCAA